>CALNHX010002712.1:0-170328 GCA_940337035.1 Agriotes lineatus | reverse complement strand
CAATAAAAAGTTCGCTGAAGTCGCAAATCCACTTATTACTAGCTATTTTAATTCAAATTCAGCATATCATATCTAGGAAAGCCATAGAAATATATCTTTTCCAATAGTAGTAAACATAAAAGACACCAGAAGTGCACATGAAGCTTTATGCTTCGGTGTTGCCAATCACAAGTGCATAATCTGAACGGTACACAGTGGACAAACATCCCAGAGTGCTATTTCACAAGTGCAGCCAGCTGTAGTAAACTTTTTATATTGCCATTTATGGGTTCTATGAATACGGATAAAATTTAATAAAATCCAATCAAAAGTTCGCTGAAGTCGCAAATGCACTTATTAAACGCTATCTTAATGCAAATTTGGCCCCGTCCCCGGGGACCCATAGCTCTTCCCGCTCCAATTTGATCATCATTCTATGGGAGTTGACGATCAGCTTTTTCGTATTGATATTCTTTAAGTGGTATCTCTTGTGGTAAAAAGGTTCATCGGTACTTGAAGTTTGTATGTTAAAAGTTATAGCGTTGTGGTCGCTCTGGATTAAATCTTCATTGATGCACCAGTTTGTGATGTGGCCGACGTCGTCCGATGCCGCTGTTATGTCTATATTGGAGGTGCCGTTTACGGTGTGGAAGGAAAGTGGATAGTCCGGCTCGTTGAGAACGTGGAGGCCTGTCTCCAGCAGAAACTCTTCCGTGCATTGGCCTTTCTCATTTGTGTGACTGGAGAACCAAAGAGCGGATTTGGCATTGAAGTCACCTCCGACGAGCACTCTCACATTGTCCAGCTCAGACATGATGTTCCTAACGTGGTTTAAGCTGCTCAGACGGCGGAGCGTAGATGCTTATGACAACGAGCTTTTCGCCGCAAAGGTTTAGTTCAGCTACTGCGACATGGCAGGTACAGAATTGTGGGAGAATTAAGATATCAATATTTGGATTGAAGACAGCGATTGCCGCGTAGATCTGGTCTTCGGATTTGTAGAATGCAGACTTCGTGTTAGTAAGGCCATAGAGATGCCTATGTCCTTGATGGACGGTTTGATAAGTGTATGGTTCTTGGAGGATTGCTATATCAATCTTTTCGTTTTCACACACGTGCCGCAACTCTCTGATTGCAGTTCTGGAATTCTGAAGATTTATTTGAATAGTTCTGAAGGACTGCAATGGTCTACTCCCCATAGTCAATCTTGTCGACCAGCTCTTTCAGCTTTCTTGTATACGTTGGACACGTTTTGTGATCTGTGGCGTGCTTTGCTCCTTTTTCTGGAAGTTTAGCCCTTAACGCAGTTGATACACTTTGGAGCGTTGTTCTTTCTCGGAGAGTCTTTAGTGATATGTCCGTCGCCGGCGCAGTGCCCGCACGCAGATTCTGACTGGCAGACTCCAGCTACATGACCATACTTCTGACATTTATAACATCGCTGAATCCTAAAATGGTCAGAAAACCGACATGAGGACCAGCCAAACACAACTCTTCCCTTCTGTATCAGCTTCTTCCTCACCTCGGGTAAAACCTCCAAAAGCCATGTCGCGTGAAGTGTATCTCTGCCTCCAATTTTGTGGAGTGGTTTGAGATCTACGTGGTCGCAGTTAGAAATTTCAGGATTTTGTCCGATAATTTGAGTTTGAAGACGTTCAGCTTCGATTTCTTGCGGCACACCGTACAGAGCAATTCTTGAACGCAGTTTCTCCAATATTCTAATTGACAAACCAGCCACGGTCAACTTGGCCGGTTGCGGAATGGTTTGTAGGTTTTCATTTGTTGCTTCTATGATTACTGAAATACACGCAAGCGCATACTCAGAAAAATACACATTCGATGAACTTCCTTAAGAGGTATTTTGGCAGCCAGCTGTAGTAAATCGTTCATATTGCCACTAATGGGTGCCATGAATACAGACAAAATAATAATAAAATGCAATGAAAGGTTCGCTAAAGTTCCAGAAGCACTTATTAAACGCCATATTAATGCAAATTCAAAATCCAGTTGCTGACAGAGGTATTGTTTTTGCAATACTAGTACACGTAAAACACACCACAAGTGCACATAAAACATTGTGATATCGTGTGGCCATTCGTAAGTGCACAATCTGAAAAATACGCAATCGATAAACATCCCAAAGTGCTATATCGGCAGCGAGCTGTAGCAAATCGTTTATATTGTTACAGATATGTAATATGAACAAGGATAAAATATAATAAAATGCAATAAAAAGTCCACTGAAGCCGCAAATGCACTTATTTAAAGCTATCTTAATGCAAATTTAGTATCCCATTGCTAGGAAGGCCATAGAAATATTTCTTTTGCAATTCTAGTACACGTAAAACACACCAAAAGTACAAACATAGCTTTATGTTACCGTGTGGCCATTCGCAAGTGCATAAACTGAAAAATACACACTCGATAAACATCCCTGGGTGCTATTTCGGTAGCCAGCTGTAGTAAATCGTTCATATTGTCACTAATGGGTGCCATGAATACGGATAAAATATAATAAAATATAATTAAAAGTCTGCTGAAGTTACAAATGCACTTATTAAACTCTATCTTAATGCAAATTTAGTATGCCTTTGCTAGAAAGGCTATAGAAATATTTCTTTTGCAATTCTAATACACGTAAAATACACCAGAAGTGCAAATATAGCTTTACTTTACCGTGGGGCTAATCGCAAGGGCATTAAATGAAAAATACAAACTGGATGCTATTGAATGCTATTTTGGCAGCCAGCTGTAGTAAAATCGCTCTATTGTCACTAATGGGTGATATGAATAGGGACAAAAATACACACTCGATAAACATCCCTGAGTTCTATTTCGGCAGCCAGCTGTAGTTAATCGTCTATATTGTCACTGATGGGTGCTATAACTACGAATAAAATATAAGAAAATGCAATAAAAGGTCCGCTAAAGTCGCAGATGCACTTATTGAACGCTATCTTAATGCAACTTCAACATCCAAATGCTAAAAGAGCCATAAAGATATCTCTTTTGCAATACTAGTTTACGTAAAACACACCAGAACTGCTCATAAAGCTATATGTTTCCGTGCGGCAATTGAAAAGTGCATTCTTTGAAAAATATACACTCAATAAACATCTTAGAGTACTATTTCGCGAGCTAGCTTTAGTAAATCCATCATATTGTCAGTAATGGGTGCCATGAATAGGGATCTAATATAATAAAATGCTGTGAGTAGTTCGCTGAAGTCGCAAAAGCACTTATTAAACGCTATCTTAATGCAAATTCAGCATCCAAGTAGCGAGAGACATAAAGATATTTCATTTGAATTACTAGTACTCGTAAAACACACAGGAATTGTACGTTAAGCTTTATGTTTCCGTGTGGCTATTAGCAAGTGCATAATCTGAAAAATACACACTCGATAAACATCCCTGAGCGCTATTTCGGCACCCAGCTGTAGTAAATCGTTCATATTGTTACTAATGCGTGCCATGAATAAGGATAAAATATAATAAAATGCAACGAAGTAGCAAATGCACCTAGTAATCGCTATCTTAATGCAAGTTAAGCATCCAATTGCTAGGAGAGGCATAAATATATTTCTTTTGCAATACTAATACACGTGAAACACACCAGAATGGCCATTCGCAAGTGCATAATCTGAAAGATACACACTGAACAAACATCCCAGGTTGTTATTTCGGCAGCCAGCTGTAGTAAACTTTTTATATTGTCACTTATGGGTGCCATGTATACGGATAAAATATAAAAAAAATCAATCAAAAGTTTGCTAAAGTCGCAAATGCACTTATTAAACGATATCTTAATGCAAATTCAGCATTAAATTGCTAAGGGAGGCATAAAGATATTTCTTTTGCAATACTGGTACAGGTAAAACACACCAGAAGTGCACATTAAAATTTATGTTTTCGTGTGGTCATTCACAAGTGCATAATCTGAAAAGTTCACACTAGATAAACATCCCAGAGTGCTACTTCGGCAGCCAGCTGTTGTAAATCGTTTATATTGTCACTTATGGGTGCCTTGAATACGGATAAAATATAATAAAATGCAATAAAAATGCCGCTGACGCTGCAAATGCACTTATTAAACTCTATCTTAACGCAAATTCAGCATCCAATTGGTAAGAGAGGCATAAAGATATTTCCTTTGCAATACTAATATACGTGAAACACACCAGAATTACACATAAAGCTTTATGTTTTCGTGTGGCCATTCGTAAGTGCATAGTCTGAAAGATACACACTAGACAAACATCCCGGGTTGTTATTTCGGCAGCCAGCTGTAGTAAACCTTTTATATTGTCATTTATGGGTTTCATCACTACGGATAAAATTTAATAAAATCCAATAAAAAGTTCGCTGAAGTTGCAAATCCACTTATTAAACGCTATCTTAATGCAAATTCAGCATCCAATTGCTAAGAGAGGCATAAAGATATTTCTCTTGCAATATTATTACACTTAAAACACATCAGAAGTGCACATTAACATTTATGTTTTCGTGTGGTCATTCGCAAGTGCATAATCTAAAAATACACACTCGATAAAAATCTCGGATGCTATTTCAGCCAAAAGCTGTTGTAAATCGTTCTTATTTTCACCGATGGGTGCCATGAATACGGATAAAATATAATAAAAGGCAATGGAAAATCCTCTGAAGTTGCAAATGCACTTATTAAACTATATCTTAATGCAAATTCAGCATATAATTTCTAAGATTTTCATAAACACATTTCGTTTGCCATACCGGTACTTGTAAAACGCATCTGTGCAAGTGCTAATAAAGCTTTATATTTCCGCGTGGCCTTTCGCAAATGGTTATTCTGAAAAATCCACACTTTATAAACATCCCTGAGTGCTATTTCGGCAGCTAGCTGTACTAAATCGTTCATATTGTCACTCATTCGTTCCATGATTATGGATAAAATATAACAAAAGGCAATGGAAAATCCTCTGAAGTCGGAAATGAACTTATTCAACGCTATCTTGTTGCAAATTCAAAATCCAATTGCCATGACAGGCATAAAGATATTTCTTTTGCAATACTAGTACATGTAAACCACACCAGTAGTGCATATAGAACTGTGTTGCCATTCGCAAGTGCATAATCTGAAAAATGCACACTCGCTAAACATCCCTGAGTTCTATTTCGGCAACCAGCTGTAGTGAATCGTTTATATTGTCACTGATGGGAGCCATAACTACGGATAAAATATAATAAAATCCAATAAAGGGTCCGCTGAAGTCGCAAATGGACTTATTGAACACTATCTTAATGCAAATTCAACATCAAAATGCGAAAAAGAGCATAAAGACATCTCTTTTGCTATACTAGTACACGTAAAACCCACCAGTAGTGCTCATAAAGCTTTATGTTACCGTGTGGCAATTCGAAAGTGCATAATCTGAAAAATACACACTCGATAAACATCTTAAAGTACTATTTCGCGAGCTAGCTGTAGTAAATCGTTCATATTGTCACTAATGCGTTCCATGAATTGGGATAAAATATAATAAAATGCAATGAAAGGTTCGCTGAAGTCGCAAAAGCACTTATTAAACGCTATCTTAATGCAAATTTAGCATCCAATTGCTGCGAGAGGCATGAAGATATTTCTTTTGCAATACTATTACACGTAAAACACATCAGAAGTACACATAAAGCTTTATGTTTCCGTGTGGCCATGCGCAAGTTCATACTCTGTAAAATAAACACTCAATAAACATCCCTGTGTGCTATTTTCACAGCCAGCTGTAGTGAATCGTTTATATTGTCACTGATGGGTGCCATGAATACGGATAAAATGTAATAAAATCCAATGAAAAGTCCGCTGAAGTCTCAAATGCACTTATTAAACGCAAATTTGACATCAAATTGCAGAGGGAAGCATAAACATATTTTTTTGCAATAATAGTACACGTAAACCACACCGGAAGTGCACATAAAGCTTTGTGTTTCCGTGTGGACATTCGCAAGTGCATAATCTGAAAAATACACAGTCGATAAACATCCCTGAGTTCTATTTCGGTAATGAGCTGTAGTAAATCGTTTATATTGTCACTGACGGGTGCCATGAATACGGATAAAATATAATAAAATGCAATAAAAGGTCCGCTGAATTCGCAAATGGACTTATTGAACGTTATCTTAATGCAAATTCAACATCCAAATGCGAAAAGGGGCATAAAGACTCTCTATACTGGTACATGTAAAACACACCAGAAGTGCTCATAAAGCTTTATGTTTCCGTGTGGCAATTCGAAAGTGCATAATCTGAAAAATACACACTCAATAAACATCTTAAAGTGCTATTTCGCGAGCTAGCTGAAGTAAATCGTTCATATTGTCACTAATGCCTGCCATTAATTGGGATAAAATACAATAAAATGCAATGAAAGGTTCGCTGAAGTCGCAAAAGCACCTATTAAACGCTATCTAAATGCAAATTCAGCATCCAATTGCTGCGAGAGGCATGAAGATATTTCCACTGCAATACTGGTACACGTAAGACACACCAGAAGGGCAAATAAAGCTTTACATTTTTGTGTGGCTATTCGCAAGTGCATAATCTGAAAAATACACACTCGATAAACATCCCAGAGTGTTGTTTCCGCAGCCAGCTGTAGGAAATTGTTCATATTGTCACAGATGGGCATGAATACGGATAACATATAACAAAATGCATTGAAATGTCCGCTGATTTCTTTTGCAATATTACTACAGGTAAAACACTCTGTTTTCGAGTGGCCATTCGCAAGTGCATAATCTGAAAAATACACACTTGTTGAATTTCCTTGAGTGCTATTTTGATAGCCAGCTGTAGTAAATCGTTCATATTGTCACTAATGCGCGCCATGAATTGGGATAAAATATAATAAAATGCAATGAAAAGATCGCTAAAGTTGCAAAAGCACTTATTAAACTTAATGCAAATTCAGCATCCAATTGCTGCGAGAGGCTTAAAGATATTTCTTTTGCAATACTATTACACGTAAAACACATCAGAAGTGAACATAAACCTTTATGTTTCCGTGTGGTCATTCGCAAGTGCATAATCTGAAAAAGATACACTCCATAAACATCCCTGAGTGTTATTTCGGCAACCAGCTGTAGTAAATCGTTCATTTTGTGACTAATGCGTGCCATGAATAAGGTTAAAATATAATAAAATGCAATGAAAAGTCGGCTGAAGTCGCAAAAGCACTGATTAAACGCTATCTTAATGCAAATTCAGCATCCAATTGCTGAGAGAGGCATACAGATATATCTTTTGCAATACTAGTACACGTAAAACACACAGAAATTGCACGTAAAGCTTTATGTTTCCGTGTGGCCATTCGCAAGTGCATAATCTGAAAAATACACACTCGATAAACAACCATGAGTGCTATTTCGGCAACCAGCCGTAGTAAATCGTTCATATTGTGACTAATGCGTGCCATGAATATGAATAAAATACAATAAAATGCAATGAAAAGTCGGCTGAAGTCGCAAAAGCACTGATTAAACGCTATCTTAATGCAAATTCAGCATCCAATTGCTGAGAGAGGCATACAGATATATCTTTTGCAATACTAGTACACGTAAAACACACAGAAATTGCACGTAAAGCTTTATGTTTCCGTGTGGCCATTCGCAAGTGCATAATCTGAAAAATACACACTCGATAACAACCATGAGTGCTATTTCGGCAACCAGCCGTAGTAAATCGTTCATATAGTCACTAATGCGCGCCATGAATTGGGATAAAATATAATAAAATGCAATGAAAAGATCGCTAAAGTTGCAAAAGCACTTATTAAACTTAATGCAAATTCAGCATCCAATTGCTGCGAGAGGCTTAAAGATATTTCTTTTGCAATACTATTACACGTAAAACACATCAGAAGTGAACATAAACCTTTATGTTTCCGTGTGGTCATTCGCAAGTGCATAATCTGAAAAAGATACACTCCATAAACATCCCTGAATGTTATTTCGGCAACCAGCTGTAGTAAATCGTTTATTTTGTGACTAATGCGTGCCATGAATAAGGTTAAAATATAATAAAATGCAATGAAAAGTCGGCTGAAGTCGCAAAAGCACTGATTAAACGCTATCTTAATGCAAATTCAGCATCCAATTGCTGAGAGAGGCATACAGATATATCTTTTGCAATACTAGTACACGTAAAACACACAGAAATTGCACGTAAAGCTTTATGTTTCCGTGTGGCCATTCGCAAGTGCATAATCTGAAAAATACACACTCGATAACAACCATGAGTGCTATTTCGGCAACCAGCCGTAGTAAATCGTTCATATAGTCACTAATGCGCGCCATGAATTGGGATAAAATATAATAAAATGCAATGAAAAGATCGCTAAAGTTGCAAAAGCACTTATTAAACTTAATGCAAATTCAGCATCCAATTGCTGCGAGAGGCTTAAAGATATTTCTTTTGCAATACTATTACACGTAAAACACATCAGAAGTGAACATAAACCTTTATGTTTCCGTGTGGTCATTCGCAAGTGCATAATCTGAAAAAGATACACTCCATAAACATCCCTGAGTGTTATTTCGGCAACCAGCTGTAGTAAATCGTTCATTTTGTGACTAATGCGTGCCATGAATAAGGTTAAAATATAATAAAATGCAATGAAAAGTCGGCTGAAGTCGCAAAAGCACTGATTAAACGCTATCTTAATGCAAATTCAGCATCCAATTGCTGAGAGAGGCATACAGATATATCTTTTGCAATACTAGTACAAGTAAAACACACAGAAATTGCACGTAAAGCTTTATGTTTCCGTGTGGCCATTCGCAAGTGCATAATCTGAAAAATACACACTCGATAAACAACCATGAGTGCTATTTCGGCAACCAGCCGTAGTAAATCGTTCATATTGTGACTAATGCGTGCCATGAATATGAATAAAATACAATAAAATGCAATGAAAAGTCGGCTGAAGTCGCAAAAGCACTGATTAAACGCTATCTTAATGCAAATTCAGCATCCAATTGCTGCGAGAGGCATAAAGATATTTCTTTTGCAATACTATTACACGTAAAACACATCAGAAGTGCACATAAAGCTTTATGTTTCCGTGTGGCCATTCGCAAGTGTATAATCTGAAAAATACACACTCGATAAACATCTCTGAGTGCTATTTTGGCAACCAGCTGTAGTAAATCGTTCATATTGTGACTAATGCTTGCCATGAATAGTGATAAAATATAATAAAATGCAATGCAAATTCCGCTAAAGTCGCAAAAGCACTGTTTAAACGCTATCTTAATGCAAATTCAGCATCCAATTGCTGCGAGAGGCATAAAGATATTTCTTTTGCAATACTATTACACGTAAAACACACAGGAATTGCACGTAAAGCTTTATGTTTCCGTGTGGCAATTCGAAAGAGCATAATCAGAAAAATACACACTCGATAAACATCTTAGAGTGCTATTTCGCGAGCTAGCTGTAGTAACTCGTTCATATTGTCACTAATGGGTGCCATGAATAGGGATAAAATAAATTAAAATGCAATGAGTAGTTTGCTGAAGTCGCAAAAGCACTTATTAAACGCTATCTTAATGCAAATTCAGCGTCCAATTATTGAGAGAGGCATAAAGATATTTCTTTTGCAATATTACTACAGGCAAAACACATCAGAAGTGCACATAATGCTTTATGTTTTCGTGTGGCCATTCGCAAGTGCATAATCTGAAAAATACACACTTGGTGAATTTCCTTGAGTGCTATTTTGATAGGCAGCTGTAGTAAATCGTTCATATTGTCACTAATGCGCGCCATGAATTGGGATAAAATATAATAAAATGCAATGAAAAGTTCGCTGAAGTAGCAAAAGCACTTATTAAACTTAAATCAAATTCAGCATCCAATTGCTGCGAGAGGCTTAAAGATATTTCTTTTGCAATACTATTACACGTAAAACACATCAGAAGTGAACATTATGCTTTATGTTTCAGTGTGGCCATTCGCAAGTGGATAATCTGAAAAAGACACACTCCATAAACATCTCTGAGTGTTATTTCGGCAACCAGCTGTAGTAAATCGTTCATTTTGTGACTAATGCGTGCCGTGAATAGGGTTAAAATATAATAAAATGCAATGAAAAGTCCGCTGAAGTCGCAAAAGCACTGATTAAACGCTATCTTAATGCTAATTCAGCATCCAATTTTTGAGAGAGGCATAAAGATATATCTTTTGCAATACTAGTACACGTAAAACACACAGGAATTGCACGTAAAGCTTTATGTTTCCGTGTGGCCATTCGCTAGTGCATAATCTGAAAAATACACATTCGATAAACATCCATGAGTGCTATTTCGGCAACCAGCTGTAGTAAATCGTTCATACTGTGACTAATGCGTGCCATGAATAGGGATAAAATATAATAAAATGCAATGAAAAGTCCGCTGAAGTCGCAAAAGCACTGATTAACGCTATCTTAATGCAAATTCAGCATCCACTTGCTGCGAGAGGCATAAAGATATTTGTTTTTCCATACTATTACACGTAAAACACATCAGAAGTGCACATAAAGCTTTATGTTTCCGTGTGGTCATTCGCAAGTGTATAATCTGAAAAATACACACTCGATAAACATCCCTGAGTGCTATTTCGGCAACCAGCTGTAGTAAATCGTTCTTATTGTGACTAATGCGTGTCATGAATATGGATAAAATATAATAAAATGCAATGAAAAGTCCGCTGAAGTCGCAAAAGCACTGATTAAACGCTATCTTAATGCAAATTCAGCATCCAATTGCTGAGAGAGTCATAAAGATATTTCTATTGCAATACTATTACACGTAAAACACTCATGAATTGCACGTAAAGCTTTATGTTTCCGTGTGGCCATTCGCAAGTGCATAATCTGAAAAATACACACTGGATAAACATCCTTGAGTGCTATTTCGGCAACCAGCCATTCATCATACTAAAATAATTCACCGTCATAACACAGCATTAGAAAGTTCTTTTGATGTTGAAGAAGCTGGTGAAAATATGTGGAAAGTTAAATGTAAGGAAAAGACTGATATATGTGTACGATGTGGAAAAAATAATGCAACTAACATGTTGTAATCAAAGTTGTAACTTTTGTCTGATTTGTGTACATATAACTTGCATTTTAATATTCTATTATGCTACTAGAACGAAAAGGAACACGATAAAAGAAAAAATAAAAAAACCTAATCAAGAATAAGTTGTTGATGTTTTAAATGACAAACCAACATTAGTAGTTTCTACCAATTCTGCTTTAGATCACAATAATACAATTTTTTTTTATTTTTATTGTACTTGCTCTAAACCTATTGCATACTATTATATTTTACTGTTATAGGTATACCTATGTATGTCAAAATTCACACGGAAGTAGTTAATGCCAGTTCTGTGAGTCTGTCTGTTTAGATTTTATTTCTTATATATTTTTTTTATTTTAAAGTCTTCTTTATATTAACGTTCTGACGAAGTTTAGCTAATAGCTACTTAACTAGAACCTAACACACATCGCATTTCTTGTTTTTATATTCTCGTATATTCTATATTCTTAATTCTTATGATTTAGTAAATACCTAATCATTATATTTATTATAACTATTATGTTTTGTTTTTAGTGTTCTAGAGTTCTGCAGTACTGTTCTACCATTATATTCTTTTTTAAATAAATGTAATAACTATAACTATTATTTTATAATTTTATTAATCTCCTATTACAATATTTTAAAAACTGAGAAAGCTATATCCTCAATAACAATGGATATACGTGTAGATGTATTTGGTAGTCAAGTTCAACATGTTCTGAAATAGCTAGACATGCACAAGCTCATTTTTAAGGTAATTAATTAATTCACTTTAATAGAAATTTTCATCGCCTCTGGTCTACTTCTAATATTTTCTTTTCTATAATAAAATTACAAATTTAAATTTCCCACATTTACGTTGCTTTAGTACAGGTTCATGTATTACCCATATATATAATACACATATATTGCTGGTAGGGCCTGGAAACTTCAGAAAACATTACGGCGCCGACATAGTCTCACTTACAGTATAACGCGTCTCGTGCGCATGCGTGGTAATTCGAACTCCGCCTTTAGAAGCGAATTTTAAACTTGACCACTTCCCCATTGGGCGGACGACGCCGCCGCGCTTGCGCACAGCTCACCGTATACAATAAGGAGTTGGTTGTGTGTCTCACTTCATCGGCAAGTTTCCCACTCATAGCCGCTAGCAATATAGTAAGTATTAGATATATGGTATTACCGATATTTCTGACGGAGTCGTCGGCAGGTTTTAGGCTCTCGTGATTTATCAAGTAGCCATGATCACGAAAACAATGGGTAATGGTTGTAATCTAGTAAACAAAAACAAGAAATCAATGACGTTGGTGACCTCAGTTTTTTGTCTTTTACCCATATATATAATACACATATATTGCTAGTAGGGCCTGGAAACGTCAGAAAACATTACGGCGCCGACATAGTCTCACTTAGAGTATAACGCGTCTCGTGCGCATGCGTGAGAATTCGAACTCCGCCTTTAGAAGCGAATTTTAAACTTGCCCACTTCCCCATTGGCCGGACGACGCCGCCGCGCTTGCACACAGCTCACCATTATACATTGAAGAGTTGGTTGTCTGTCTCACTTCCTTGGCAAGTTTCCCACTCATAGCCGCTAGCAATATAGTAAGTATTAGATATATGCTTTTACCCTTATGAAAAAGCTGCGATATAACGAACTTTTCAGCATTGGAGAATTCGTGATGTAGGGGCATTTTCTTGAACATAAAACAACAAATTCTTATGTCACTAATGTCATTAATTGATTTATCATTATTTTTTTACTAGATGGCCATTGTTTTTGATTTTGTGATCATGGCTACTTGATTATTGCACGTCTTAATGACAACCAGAAACCTTTGATGGGCAATTTAGGTAAACGGTTGCTTTTAGGCTTAGGAACTAAGAGTACACTATATTGTGCTTTTTAATTCTCTTTCAGATAATAACCTAAAATTTCAAAAAAATTTGGAGATAACGAAGTTAGAGTTAACAAAAGTTTTCAAATATAGGTAAAGTGCCTGTTACAGTCAAGTCTAATTTATGAAAAAAAAAATTATTAGTGCAGTACATAATAGTATGTACCTACGTATACCAAAATTCAAATCGATATCTCTACATTTGTGGAAATTAACAAATAAATAAGAAATCAAAAATTGAACTTCAAGGCCCTATAACTTCTTACTGAAGGGACTTTGTACTAAGGCATATTAGGTTTAATCGATTTATTATAACTTTATAACGTCAGGAATATATGACTAATCGGTGTCCCATTCTTTTTGGGACACCTTGTATAAAATACGGTAATTTCTCATCAGTAGTACGGTCCGTATTTTTGTTTTCACAACCTGGCAACATTGAACCGATTATACCGGGTGTCCGTTCTCAAAGTCGAACATAGGCGATTAACATTGTATTCGACGTTTTTATCGGTTCCTGCTCGCCAGTTCAACTTACAGGGAAAGTAATGGTATCAATGGAAAGATAAAATTATTACGCATCAAATGATACCAATAATAATATTCAAGATGCGATTTTTATTTTAAAATACTAATTTAAAACTTGGAAATTTTTAAATATGCCGTGCCTTGCCTTTCAAGTTCGATAGCATTTGTCAAAAAAATTGGTAATTAGTTGGCGTAAATCAGGTATTATCTGTCAACGTCTGTTAAAATTATCTACAGAAAAATGAATTATTTCAAGGAAGAACGAGTGAATGCACTAAAGTTAATTGCCTATGTTCGACTTTGAGAATGGACACCGGATATACCATTTTTATCATATATTTAATACAATGTTTTGTGTTTAATATACAGGGTGTTCCATAAATATACCGACAAACTTTTAGGGGTGGTAGGGGACATCAAAACAAATATTTTTTGCTGTATAAACATATTTCCAAAGCCGCTTGATTTTCGAGATACAGGGTGTTGAAATTTGTAAAAAAAATGGTTGAATTTTTTTTCCTCGAAAACGAAGCAAAATACGCAAAACCCTCAAGTGAAAAAAAGTTGTGTTTTTAGTTATTTCATCATTTTAAAAATTTCAGAAAAAAACACTGGGTGATATTTTTTTATGCAGAAACACTAACAGGTTGCGCCGTCAGCACGCCCTTGGAATTACTGCATCAACTGTAATAGATCCAAAAGATGCCTCATAACGTTACCAACAAACTGTGAAAATTTCATTAAAATCGGCTGAAGCGTTTCTTTCTACAAATTTAAACACCCTGTATCTAGAAAACGAATCGTTTTCGGACAAATATTTATAAAGCAAAAAATGTTTGTTTTGATGTCCCCTACCGCCCCTAAAAGTTTGTCGGTATATTTATGAAACACCCTGTATAGTAAAAATATATGATTTTTATAAGCAAAAGTGCGGTTAGGTTATCCATCATCTTTTAGAAATTTCACCAAGTTTATTGTCAGTTTGACTGTGATTCTGTACTACGAGCTAATATACTATTCAACTATAAAGTTATATTTTATCAGTTTGATACTAAAATGTCAGAATACGATCAAGTTCGTAGAGGAAAATTAGTTTTAAAAGGAGACAAACCAAAGTAAGTACAGGAGATTTATAGTTTACTCGGTTTCATTTTGTAGTTTCAGAACTAAAAAACGCAAGCATAAAAGTCGTAAAACTGAAGAAACTCCAAAAATTGACATCAAGGATACGTTTGAGCATGGAAATTGGTGGAAAGTTTCAAGTGTTGAAGAAGTTCATGGACCAGTTGCCGTAGAATTTGGAAAACACACTTATATAAAGGCATTAGACAATGGTTTGTTTACGTTGGGAGCTCCACACAATGAAGGGGAAGGTCCTTCGCCAGAGGAAATACTTACCGCAGTACCTGTTAATGAACGTAAAGTTGCATTAAAGTCTGGTTACGGAAAATATGTGAAAGTTGAAAAAAGTGGGATTGTAACAGGACGATCAGACGCTATTGGAGCGATGGAGCAATGGGAGCCTGTATTTCAAGTAAGATTTTAATAATTTGGTTTTTAAATGCTCTGACGTTGACTAGGTATAAAATGTTCGGGGTAACATAACAAAAATGGAACATGAATAAAAGCAATGTCCATGTCTCATTTATTATTTTATCTACGACAACAAGTAAAATTAACTTTTAGTTGGCAGCTTTAAGTTCGTAAAAATTTTCATTAGTTCACATCGTCAGTAGCAAGGTGTTTAAAATGATTTCATTAGTCACGTTGTCAATAGCAACGTGTTTTAAAATTTGTAACCACGCAAAATTACGTTGGTTGCTAGTAATCCTAATTTACATTTAAATTATTTTTTTATATTTACCGTGTTTTCTAGATTCTATCGTAGATATTGTACGATACACATGCGTAAAGCATCTTTAGTCACTCGTGACTAAAGACTACCTTTACGCACTTGTAACGTAAATTACTATTACATTACAGACCGGAAAGTAGTGTTTTGCAGGTCGAACCAAGTAGATTCCAGGACGAGCCGCAGGCGGGCCCTGGAAGCTTGATGAGACCTGCAAAACACTTTGTGGTCATGTATTGTACAATATTTTTTTTTACGACATCCGAGTCCATACTTTTAAACTTGCGAATTCACTTTCGAAAACTCAACAAAATTATGACAGTATCTATTATATTACTTATCCAAACAATAACACAAACTTGTTGCCATAGTAACAAAGGCGTCAGGGACCGGCAAAAGCTTTTACCGATCCCTGATGCCCGTTTTCCGATCTTGACCGGCAAAATGTTACTTTCTGATGCAAAAATTCTCCAGAAACTGCATATTTTCTTATCGGTCGTAAAAAAAGCCTTTTACATCCACGCTTATTGCAAAATATCTCGATTACGACTTGTGCATGACATGCTAAGAAATGTCTGCTGAAATCGTTTAAAAACTAACAAAACAAGGATAATTTGCATTACTGAGTGCAGCCACAGCTAAATTTCATAACACGGTGGATTTACTAAATAAATTTAATGGTGACTCAAAGGTCCAATAGAAAGTAAAATGTTCGAAATATAAATAATTGTAAAATCACAATTACCCATTCTACTCGATCAATTAAGTATTTCCTATTAGTGAGGGCCAGTTCTAAAAAACTAAATTTAAGCTGGGTCCTTAAACGATAAATGCAAAACTAAATAAAAAATTACGAAACAAAAGATTATTTATGATACTTGCCTACTCAAGGAAGATAAAATACATACTCCAAAGATTGATTTCAAGTAAAACCCAATACAAACGTTAAAAAAAACTACGATTCTTTTATACAAGTATTGTTTATTCATAAATGCATATTATTGGGTGTCGGTTCTAAAATTAGCACCTTTCATATGAATCGTATTTCCATGTTCTAATTGAATGTACTCTCATACCACTATTTTATTTTACCGACAATTTGTGAAGCTATCAAGTCAACTAACAGATCCACCAAGTGATTTAGCAATATACTAAAAACTAAAAGCAATCAACTACAATTACAAAATTACAAACTTTTATAATACAAAGAAAAAATTTGTTAGCACATTTTCATCCTACATCTGAATCTACTCCACGTTTCTTGACTAAAACGATTTGGTTTTTCTTAAAGTGTTCAGATAGTTGATTCTAATAAATGTTCTTAGTTTAGAATACTCTATAACAAAGTGCTCAATCAAGATTTACATTTTTATATTAATAGTTTGAACTATTTGTTTACTATGTTTAAATGTTCTTTAGTGGAATTTTTGAAAATATGATCTCATTTTAATCACTTCTTGAAACCAATTACTGGATGGTTTAATTAGTTCAAAATTTTTAGTATATGTTTCAAGACTTCTTAGCTAAAAATTCCACAATATATTCTAACCTATCTCTTTCCGAGAATCCCTTAACTCAGTGGTTCCCAAACTTTTCCTTTTTTCAGTTAAAATTTTTCCATGGCGCCCTACCCTAAATAAAAGTATGACTATGCATAAGTAAGAGGTAAAAATAAATAAAACTCGTGTATCTTCATTATTATTTTTACTTTATTTACATTAAATAAATATTTAATAATTAATGTGATGGATGAGCCTGCGAATCACTGCACATTTTCTCAAATCACATTTCCTTTTCCACTTTGATTTTTGCTCTATACTTGCTTTTTATTACAGCAACCGCCAAAAACCAAGCTTCGCACAAATACGACGTAAAAAATGGAATTAAAATCCGCAGAGCCTTATCACTTAGAAGGGGATATTTATCTTTTATTGAAATCCAAAATTCTGTCAATTCCATGCTGCCAAATTTTGCTTTCAAACTGTTATCGCAAGATAACTCGATAAGATTCTCTTCTTCTGCAGAAGTAAATTCAGACGGAACACTAGTGTTAAATGGATCTTGAATCCATGCCAACTTATCGAAATTTTCATTTTGAAAATATTTCTCAAACCAAATAATTAGGTGTGATAAGTGCTCCTCAAACATGGTTTTTATATATCGAGAAAGATCAAGTTCATTTGACGTCAAAAATTGCTGTAATATTGAAAAACCAATCTTTGCCTGCATCTTCATTCAATTTTCTTCTCCATAGTATTTTTTTATATATGCTGATATTTTTTCCGTTGATTTTAAAAGGTGCATGTTCTTTCCCTGTAGAGAACGATTAAGTAAATTTAGCTTTTCAAAAATGTAGCACAAATGTGCCAGTTTTATTAAAAAATCGGCATCAGCAAAATATTCTGCATCTTTGTATCCTTCTTTAAGAAAAATAAAAATGTCTTGCCGCAATTCAAAGGTACGTGATAAAACATTACCACGAGAGAGCCATCGTGCACTGCTATAGTACAATAAAAACGAGTGTTCGGCTCCCATATCCTCACACAGTTTTTTAAAAAACCTTGCTTTCAATGGACGAGATTTTATAAAATTTACCACACATTCTAACACCTGATTCAGTGCAGGACTCAGATGCTTGACGCAAGCGCTTCTTTATGAATAACGCAATGGGTGTACAGTGCATTTGGTGATTTGCTTCGAATAAGCGCCTGTAATCCTCCATAGCACCCAGACATGGAGCGAGCTCCATCAGTACAGACACCAACGCATTTAGGCCAGTTCAAATTATTTTCAGATATGAATGTATCAAGAATCTCGAACAGGTCCTGAGCCTTCGCTCCTGCAGTGATATTTTTACAAAACAGAAGGTCTTCTTTAATATTATTACCATCTATAAACTGTACATAGCATATCAAATGGGCATCCTTATTATTATCCGTAACCTCATCTATCTGCAGATCAAAATCGACTCCTTTAATTTTTTCAATTAATTGATCGTTGATATCCTCCGCTATATCTGGTATTCTCCGACTAATTGTGTTATTGGACAAAAGCACTTTTAAAAGCTGCTTTTCAGCAGACTCACCAATCATGATGTTTGCCATATGTACAGCAGCCGGTAGAATATGTTCTTCTGCGATAGTACGAGGCTTCTTACATTTCTCAATTCTGTAAGCCACCTTGTAAGATGCTAGCAAAGCGCTATTTGGTATTGATGCAGTTTTAAAAAATGTATTTTGTTGTTTCAGTTCCTTTAACTTCCTTCCAAAAAAATCACGAGGTTTGCCAACCATGCTGTCGTGATTAGCTTCTAAATGGCGCTTCAATTTACTTGGAAGCATACACTGTGTTGACAAAACTTTCATACACAGTACGCATTGTGGTTTCTCTTCACCATTAATTTCTGTTGACATAAACCCAAACTCTAAATAACTGTCATCATATTTACGATATTTTCGTTTCTTCACACTAGTGCCACTGGTTGAAGGCATACTTTCTTTATCTGCACTATTACATTTATTACTGTTCAAAAATCGGTCCTTTATCAAAGATACAAGAACCAGAAGCCCTTGAGTTTAACTTCACTAGACTCAAATTATAAGTCGACTGACTGAATCGAGCCGGCCATGTTGCTTATATACTTTCCGCAAGACCTTCCAGAACATTCCAAATCTGTCGTGAAGGTTTTACGCACCTCGACGTGTTTAGTGCGATCATATGGTGCGATCGAGAAGTTCTAGCTTTGCCAGCGCAATCCTGTATAATATAGTGGGTTAAATTAATTATAAAGCTTCTACAATATTTCACGGCGGCCCTGTGAAGAGGCCGCAGCTCCCCGGGGCGCCGTGGCGCACAGTTTGGGAATCACTGCCTTAACTGATGTGGATGAAGAGGACATACTAGATGAGCAATTACTGTTATTATCCTCTGCAACAACACAATCTGAAGGAGTTTAAGAAATATTAAATTCCTTAATTTGTTCCCTTCTTAAGGCACTACTAAGCAAATGGTCTTCATTTTCTTCTCTCTCTTGCTGAATAATACCAGAAACTAAGTTGCTAGGTCGAGAAATAAGACAAAATGGTAATAAATAATATAAAACTGAAAACACACTGTCAAGACGCACGTTAATCTATAAGCTTGGTAACCGCACCAGCATTAGCCGCATACAGGATGATGCGCTACCTTCCCCTGCCCGCTCACTTCATTTCAGAATTACGAGGCAACCTACTCTATACAATCCTTGCTTCCCAGGGCTGTCATAAGTGGAGGTGGAAGGGGTGCACGGAACCCGGGAGATAGAATTTAGGCGGTGGCAGCTAGGCCATGTGTACTCTGTTCTATTGCGTTTCTCAGCTCTGTCCACAGTTGCTCTATGTCCCTGCCGTTTTGCACTGTATTTAGTTTAGTAGTTATTTTGTCCTGAAAGCTAAATTTCTCTTCTTCTTTCTCCATTCTACTTATTCCCACATGTTGTTTTATTTCTGTTTCGTTCTAATGGTAGTTCTTGCTTCATTTTTATGCCAAGAAGGAAATGATTCGCGTCTGTGTCCGGTCCTCTGTAGGCTCTTATGTCCTTTATGCATTTTTCCTCATCTCTTTCAATAAGTACATAGTCAATTTGATTTACGTATGTGCCATCTCCAGGTACCCTTGTGAATGTCTGTTTTTGGTAGTATGTGCTTTTTACTTCCTTTTACAATAAGGGAAGTATTGGATTCACCCCAAAAATTCGAAATTGAGTTTTCAACAGATCTTCACGTTTTCGAGTCCCCTGAATCCAAAAAAGATGTTTTTGTTCATTGGTCTGTCTGTGTGTCTGTCTGTGAACAGAATATCTCAAAAACGGAAAGAGATATGGCGTTGAAACTTCATCTATAAGTTTTGTGTACTATGTAGATGAGACAGCAAGCTTTTGAAGAAAGTCGCATAACCGGAAGTAGGTGTTTACTCTTGTGATTTTTATGTTTTTTTTAGATTTTTTCAAAAACGGCTAACGATCTTTTTCAAACTTCACATTTCTATTACATTTTTAATGTGTATTGAAGTGAGATAGGTGATTTTCAAGTTGAATACTTCTAAAATGGGTTTCTTTTGTTTTTTTCCTATTTTTTTTTATTAACTCCTATTTTAAATAGAACACCCGATATATTATTACATTTTTTAATTCAGCTTAAAATTCTAGAGAAAATTTGTCTCTTCACCTAACGCTCTATTTTGTACTGTCACTTAACAGTTGTCCATTTTCATTTGTATTTTGGTGTTTACTATGCTTGCCTATTGTTGGTCTGATGTGTTGTTCCCTCCCTATCTCCGCGTTTGTCCCCCAGTACTATTTTGGTATTTTTTGGTATTCTTCGTCGAGCCTGTTGTAAAAATCTTCTTTTTTGTCTATATCTGCTACCTCAGTTGGCGCATGGATATTTATAATTGTGATCTTTTGGTATTTTCCTCTCATTCTTAGTATACACATTCTATTGGATAAGGGTTTGAAGTCCATTACTGCTGATTTGAGCTCTTTTTTTTATGCTGAATCCTATCCCCAGCCGTCTGTCTTCTGCTCCACTATTAAAATAAATATACTCATCAACTTCCTCAATTTTGTTTTCCTTCTGTTTAGTTTCCTGTAATGGTAGCACTGATATGTTGACTTTGTTTATTTCTTTTATTAGTTGCTTTAAAGCTAGGTTCCTCTTATATACCATGATCCCATCTTGAAGCATTCAACCAGCTTATGAAAGTTTTTAGTATTTTTCCCGCCTATTGATTTCTTCTTATTTTCCATCTCTCTTCTCATGTCCCGTTTCAATGCCGGGTCTATTTCAAGGGTTCCATACTCGTTTTTGTGCGTTTTTTGGAATCATTTTCTCCAAGTAGTTGCTCCATCCCCATTCTTCTTCATCTATTATCACTTTGTTGTAACCAATTTTCACGTTTTTGTGGTTGTTTCTTCCATCTGCTACCATCTTTCTTATTTGTTTTTGTTTTTCCCTTTCCATTTTCGTTTGGTCGTTGTTTATATAAATTCTTTCTGTCGTGATTTTCCTGAGTTTTGTCTTGTTTTCCATAACCCTATTTTTTCGCTTTTGTTCTCCATTTCTATTAACACTTTCCCCCATTTTCTGTGCTTCTTTTATTTTAACTTCTATTTCTAGTTTGTCCCTCATAAAGTGCTGCATTTCTTCATTTATCGTGGATGGTTCACTTCTCTCTATCTTCAGCCCGCCCACTACAACATTGTTTTTCCTTCTTTCTTTTTCCGTCAAATTCGAGGTTAGCAGGTTGGGTTTTTTAGCAGGTTGGGTTTTGCGTCAGTTTTGACACAGACTGACGCAAAACCTAACCTGCTTACATAGACTTACAGTGCCACCAACATATTATTCAGACGTTTGAATTTCCACAGCCGCCCCTTATGGACTTTTTTAATGAACATGTTGTATGAAAGCTATTTAAACAGTAGCGTTCCCTATGTGAAAGTTGCAACTTTTGTTACTGGTGGTGAAAGTGCACGTGAAAATTAAAAAACAGTCTACTGTTTGCCCGCAAGAATGTTCGCAATGATGTTTCTAACAAAATTAAGTAAACCAAGGACTTTCAAATTCTAAATTAATTTGTAATTTTTTGCATCATGTAATGTAAAGCTATAATTTTTATATTCGTAGAAAAACTAGCACTCGTCGCTAACACGGCCATGAACAACTTTTCATCTCACTAAAAAACTAGTAAAATATACTATTCTATGAAAAGGAAATTGAACTCGAATAAGTATACAAAAATGTAGATCCAAAGTAACCAATATAATACAAATCATCCCGGCAAGCAATAAAATAGAAATCCTCCCAGCAGACAACACAAGAGTAAAAATGAACGAAATCAAACTAAATCTCAATTAAAGTAATTATATTAAATACAATTTTAATGCTAAAAATAATGTCTCTAAGTGATGTCCATTAGCTTCATAGCACTGTTGCAGTCTGATTGTAAACATAAGACTCGCTGCAACATTGCAGGAACTTTTCTTATTTTCTTCATAATAAATTTTTTGGTTCTTGAATGCTTCATGGATGTCTCTAAAAGACGTTTTGTGTGAGGTAACCCCAAGAAGAAAGAGAAGAGTCAAGTACAGTTAGATCTTATACAGGGTGTTTCAGGAGGAAGTGCAAATATTTTGGGAGGTTGTAGTATGAATTATTCTAAGTAAAAAATTTCATATGAACATGTGGCTTATTGTTAATAGATACTGAGATACGGTCATTATAAGGTGTATTAAAGTACGAGAAATAACTTATTGTTGATTTTTAATAATAACAATCAAAATTAAACAAATTTACATTAGTGGTTCAAAAATTCCACCGCCAACCTCGATACATTTAGTAATTCTATTAGTAACGCTGTTTGTTGCTCTTCTAATAGCATCTTGGCGTTCCTTTATGAGCGCCGCACAATCCATGATTCGAGCGATCAATTCGTCTCTGGTGTTTACTTTTACTTTATACACCTCACTTTTAAGCCACCTCCACATACAGAAATCTAGTGGGGTGAGATCTGGCGACCTCGGTGGCCAATTAATGGGACCACTGCGGCCTATCCATCGTTCCGGAAAAACTCTATTAAGATGTTGCGTCACCTGACGACTAAAATGAGCAGGAGCTCCGTCTTGTTGCCATATCATATCTCTTCTTGTAGCCAAGGGAACGTCCTCCAGTAGTAGTGGAAGATCATTTTCTAAAAACTCCAGATAAAGTGGTCTAGTAAGACGATTTGGTAACACAACAGGCCCAATCAACAAATTGTCGATCATCCCGCACCACACGTTAACAGAGAAGCGATGTTGGAAATTGCTTTCTACTGCAGCGTATGGATTTTCGTCGGACCATCGATGTGAATTATGGCTGTTATTAATACCGTCACGGGTAAAGATAGCTTCGTCGGTGAACAGTACTGATGGAATTAATTGACGATTACCATCGACCCACCGACAAAACTCTAATCGACCAACTTCGTCTCCTGGTTGAAGGTGTTGCACCGGCTGCAAGTGATATGGATGCAATCCGTGTTGACGTAATGTTCGCCAAACTCTTGTATGTGGAACAACGATACGAGTAGAGATTCATCGTGTACTTGTAGTAGGGCTACGTTCTACCTACTCAAGAATATTTTCTACTTCATTCAGATCTTGTTCATTTGCTCTTTCAGAAGAAATGTAACTACTGGAAACTCTGCCAGTTTCACGAAATTTTCTGAAAACGTTACTAAAAACTCTTGCATTCGGAAGTCTACGGTTAGGAAACCGTCGACGATATTCTCTGCGAGCAGCAAAGGCACTTCCATTACAAAACCCGTATACAAATACGATATCAGAATATTCTGCATGTGTAAAAATATGCGGCATTATTTTTACTTATTACCAATAATTAAATTCAAGGGTTAGGTAAATTCAATTGAAACTACGTTACAACTTTACAAATGTCAATTACGATTATTTGTCATTTGTTTTATACGAAAAGTTAGCTTGATTGTTATTATTAAAAATCAACAATAATTTATTTCTCGTATCTCAGTATCTATTAACAATAGAACACATGTACAGTCGTGTTCAAATAAATCTGGGACAGTGTTTTTTTTACATGCAGGTTGAGTTAAGAATTGAAGAATAACTCCATGGATTTCCTGCTATCAGAAAGAGTTGCATTAAACTTTAACAGGTAGTGAAATCTGTAACTCTTTCTGATAGCAGGAAATCCATGGAGATATTCTTCAATTCTTAACTCAACCTGCATGTAAAAAAAAACACTGTCCCAGATTTATTTGAACACAACTGTACATATGAAATTTTTTACTTAGAAAATCGTACGACACTCATTAATGACCAATAGAAAAATTAGTTCACGAGCCGTATCCAAGACAACAACAAAATTTCTTGGAAATTTTTTGTAGGCAGAAATTACTTCTTTTTAGGGTTTCTGTCGCTACGATTTTCTTACCGAATCTCCATTCGAGCATTAATTCATATCCGGAAATTATTTTTCGTGCATTCAACAACGTCGTAATTTGCCCTTGCGTCCCGCTCGGGCAAATTAATACGATGTTGTTGGAACGCACTCAAAAAAATTTCCGGAAAGAATTAATGCTCTTATGAGATTATATGTGAATAATTCATACTACAACCTCCCAAAATACCGGGTGACTATAAATGATTGAAATTTTTTTTCTTAGGTTGGCACTGTTTATGTTGGTGGCATTGTAAGTCTATGTCAAATTCAATGTTCGCAGGTTAGGTTTTGCGTCATTCTATGTCAAAACTGACGCAAAACCTAACCTGCTAACCTCGCATTTGACATAGACTTACAGTTGCACCAACATAAACAGTGCCAACCTAATAAAAAAAATTTCAATCATTTATAGTCACTCGGTATTTGCACTTCCTCCTGAAACACCCTGCATATAGTAGGCCGTACTTTTCTATCGGAATTAGAGCCGCCCCTAAGGGCTCTTTAGACTGTTTTAGTGTTGGTGGTGCGTCACTCCACTACACTACTCACTACATTCACTACCTTTCTCTTCACTTTATTTCCTGTCTGTCTTTATAGGTTGCTGTGTCTTGTTACATCTTTCACAAATGTTTTCCATTCTCTTCTGTCCCTCATCTTCTCCCGTCATTTAGTGATTCTCATTCTTTTTATATCTTCTACTACTTGCTCTTCCCATCCTACTTTAAGTATCCTTTTCACTACTCTCTCCTCACTCATCCAGTTTATATGCCCATACCAACTTATTCTTTTGGCTTTTATTACTCTGACTATATTCCCGTTTTCTAATATTTCTTCCACCTCACTATTTGTTAGCCTTCTCCACTCACCGGCACGAAAAACGGAGCACTTGCATTTTTTGATTAGATTTAAAATTGTATCCCTTTGTGATGTTTTATTATTACATTTATTATTATACATTTAACATTATAACATGTTATAATGTTAAATGTATAATAAATGTATAATAATAAATGTAATAATAAAACATCACACAGGGATACAATTTTAAATCTAATCAAAAAATGCAAGTGCTCCGCTTTTCGTGCCGGTGAGTGTATATTGTTCCACGTTTAACTTCTTTCCTCCAAATATCTTTATTATTTTCCTCTTGAAGACCTTTAATTTCTCTTCATCTTTTCTCGTGAGACACATTTTCCGCAGCATAGATCACCACCGGTCTTATCACTGTTCTGTATACCCTTAGTTTCGTCTTCTTGCTTATCTTTTTATGTCCGTAGTATGTTTTATAACATGTCTGTATCTTCTATTCTATCTCCTCACTTCTACTGTTCTTCCTATTTATAATTGTCCGTAAGTATTTATAACTTTCTACTTCCTTATTAATCCATTATTGTCTCTTTCCTCTTTTCTTTTAATTTTCATATACTTGGTTTTCCCTTGGTTTATTTCTGAACCTCTCTCTTTTGCTCTTCTACTAATCATCTCCATTGTTTCTTCAAGACTTTTCCTATTCCTTGCTATCAATGCTATATCATCCGCATATGCTACAATTTATAGATTTCTCAATTATTGTTCCTTTAATGTCGCATTCTTTCATTATTCCCTCTATTGCAATGTTGAACAGTGTCGCCGATAGTTCATCTCCTTCTCGTACTCCTTTATATATGTATATTTTTTCGGTTAATCCTTCATGTGTTAGTACTTCTGCTTTTGCTCCTTCCATGTTAATCTTTATCATTCTTATCAGTTTTTTGGGTATACCCATTTTCCTTGCGTCTCTTATGATCGATCCTCTTTTTACTGTATCAAATGCCTGCTTATAGTCTGAATAGTATCTCCAGCCCTATATCTTACTTGCTTCAGCATATGCGTTGCATCTATTGTTGACCGTCCTTGTCTGAATCTGTTCTGGTGTTCTCCTATTCTTTCCTCTGTAAACCTATTTAATCTTCTTAGTATTAGTGATGTTAGTATCTTATAAACTAATTCAGCAGGGTTATTCTTCTGTAGTTTTTGCATACCATTAAGTCTCCCTTTTTTGGTATTGGCACTATAACTCCGGACCTCCGCTCCTCAGGCATCTGCTCCTTTTTCCATATTTATTTCATTAATTCGTAAATCCTTTTTTTGACATTTCCCCCTTCTTTCAGTATTTTATCGCATATACTGTCTGGTCCAACTGCTTTCTTCTTAGATTTTTAATTATTTCGTTTAATTCCTCCTCTGTTAGTTCTTCTACTTCTATTTCTTCTTCTTCTTCATCTTCGCCTCCCTTCTGTTTGTCTTCCTCGTTTGTTGTCGTTTCTTTCATATATCTTTCTCATTCTCTCTTGTCTATGTGGGCAGTAGTATTTCTTTTCCTTTTTTGTTTTCTTCCTGGTATAACTTGTCAGAAACCTGTTCATTGTGAGTAAAATTGCACATTTTGACACCAAATTACGTAATAAAATTACAACTATCACATTTTTTTGTTTCCCGTGGCAACTTACTTAAAATAGGTGATACCTGTTGCTAAACGTGATATTAACAAACATGCAATTGTCTAAAAATAATTAAGTTACGAACATTAATTGCAAATTACTTCGACACGAAGTGTACGAAGTATTGAAATTCCCTCATATCGAAAACCACTCGGAGTCAAATATCTCTAAAATTCGAGCCAACCGACTAATGAACCCACTATATCAAATCTCCGTCTCGGCGGTGCGGATCTTTTGGTGAAGATCCCAGCCTACTTGATCAATCCCCCGTATTGGGGGGTGCCTAAACGTGCTATGCGGGGGATGTATGTTCGAATGTGTACACGATTCCGGTCGCCAGGAACCTTCCTGAAGTCTTGAATCGCTTTCATACGATAGGTGCTCCGAAAATGAAGGCAACATCAACTTTTGAGCTACGGTCGTCGGCAAAAAATTTTTTTGTTTTTTGTTTTTTTTTTTTTTTTGATAAATAACTGGTTCATAACATTTCATTGTATTAGCGAAACGGAGTGATGCTGAGTATCGAAGTATTCTTGGAAAGCGCGGAAGGGCGCTTTTCTTGGGTGGGGGGTACCGTATATTTCTTATTAATATGCCCGACTGTTCATACATATTACATTTGAGACAATTCCCTGCTATAGTTTTATTTACTAGTATTAATTTTTTCCAGCATCCTTTTATTTATTTTCTACAAGCTTTTTGTTCTTTGTGATCCTTCTGCTGTACAACATTCGAGATTCAATAGCTTATTATGTCAAAAATAGATTTTAATTGATAAATTATGCTATTTCTAAAAAGAAACCTACCAAGTCTGGTATCATTAAAAAGAGAAAAATGGTTTCATCTAACGACATAGTGACCTTTGACGTCGCTGTAAATATTTTGAAACTTTAAAAACACCTCTAACATTAAGAGTTCAGATTCAAAATCACTTTTCACTCATCATTAACAACCAAATTGTACTGAAAGATCAAAA
Organism: Agriotes lineatus; assembly: GCA_940337035.1. Taxonomy (NCBI): domain Eukaryota; kingdom Metazoa; phylum Arthropoda; class Insecta; order Coleoptera; family Elateridae; genus Agriotes; species Agriotes lineatus. Next base: position 142,526 of record CALNHX010002712.1, on the reverse strand, counting down.
ACTGAAAATTTCAGTTTTCCACTCTATAGTGAATAAAACAAAAGTTTAAGGTGTAAATATGGATTGTCTAGTACTTAGGATGCTCTCTATCTTTTACACTTCCATGCTGTTTTAGGGGCAATGTTATAGTTAATGTAGTTTTTAATATGATTTTTTTATACCTACATGCAACAAATTACATTCAGTTGTTTATCTAGGATGGGAAAACAGCTCTCCAAGCATGTACAGAATGCTTTATGTCTGTTGATCCAGAAGAAGACACTTTGGTAGCAGTAAGCAAAACTGCAGGCGATGAACAAATATTACAAATACGCTCACAAACAGTGCGAGATATCAATCCCAATAAAGACATTCCCGTAGAAGAACAAGGAAATATGAAACAGATCGAGATTAACTATGTGTAAGTGCAATTATATTATGTATGCAGTCATGTTACAGGATTATATTACAGGAAGAAGTTTCAAAAATTTCAAGATAAACGGTTACGAATCTGTAAAGAGGATAACAAGGAACTTGAAAAAGCTAAAACTTCGGGGACTTTGCATGAAACACTATTAGACCGTAGAAGCAAAATGAAAGCAGATAGATACTGTAAATAATGCAAAAAAAATTCAGTGAACATAAATTTATTGACTATAAAGTAAAAATAGAGTGTAATGTATAACAAAGTAATACAAAAGAACATTTTCTGTAATTTTTTTGACATTCAGTACAGGATTACGTTATCTACTAAATAAATAGCCTAAAAATTTTCAGCCGTGAATATAAATTATTCAGCACATCGTAACTAAATTGAACGTGATAAATTGACTGGTTTAATTAACTAATTTTTTAACTGTGAGAAATTATATCAATCAAGAATTTTGTTACGATGTGCATTTTCAAAGAATTCCACAGTTTTTCTATCTATAGTTGGCAACTTATTTTAAAATACATGAGTCCATGATGTAACACTACCAAGAAATGAGAATTTAATTTCAACTTATAACAGGCTTGGTTCTTGATGCTTTCAACCATTCTACAAATTCATCTAACATCACTGGCCCTGCAAAAAGACATACATTTTATTATTAAGAATACAATCACAAAAATGCTATTAAAAGTTTTGATAAACTGCTTATGCAGGCTACAACTTTTATTATTTAAGACGATATATACATAAAATGGCTAATGCTAATATAAATAAAATTATAAAATAAAAATTTTCCGTGTTTCAATATTTCAGAAAACTTTCTTTGCATTTGGTTTCGATGTATATACATGGTGGATGGAAGAAGCTATACATGATGTAAAGTAGAAATAAATCATTTCCTTCAACAAATATTCCATAAATAAAACTAAACAATTCCATATATTAAATGTTCAAATATAATATAAACTCTCTTCTTACATTTGCTAAGTAATTAGGAATTTAATAGCGCAGTTAGCTCAAAGACTATTTCTTAATTGCTCCACATCTACTAGTAGGTATACATTTTTAATTTAAATCTTCAAACAAGCAACCTTTGAGTGAAGTCGGAGCTCTGAGCAGATCAATTAAAATTCTATTCCCGACCAAGAACTATCCCGATGTATTCAGCGCAAAACCACCTGCCTTATTCCATTGTCCAATGAAACTGCCATGGCAGCGTTACGTCGTAAATAGAAAACTGGAATGTTTAAAATTTGAAAGTGGAATTTTACAGGAAGTATTTACATTTTTTAAAATTAAAGAATTATGTGAATCGCTAAGAAAGTTGGTAGCTATAATTACCCTAGACCAAATGGATTTGAAAAAGTGCATAGATATGATAGTGTTGGGCAAATTACTCTCCCGTCTCATATTATGATGCTACTTGTGCTTTCGTGTTTATGTTAACTGGCATTTAAAGCGCTGGAACCAATTAAAGATCCTTCATACCTAATATGTAATATGTTTTTATTAGCTAATAATAAATGTTAAAATAACGAAAATGTAAAATCAAAGATATTCGCACAGTGATTTCGTACACTCATCAAAATAATACAAATCTGTCCTATTGGGAGCTTGCAAAAAGTTGTGTTCGCCAAAGTTAACAATCTTCAAAGTCCTTTAAAGTATGTTTGACAGTTGCAAGAAAACCAAAAATTGGCAAAAGTCATAAGCCAGCATTTCCAACACGGATGGAAAGATTGTAGTGTTGAAAAAAATTCAAACCTTTCTGTTCGAGCAGTGGCTCAAAAGGTCAGTATGTCTTCTTCCTACATCCAGAATGTAAAAAGTTTGAATTGTTTCTCCAAATTGCAATGATAAGCAAAATTTAACCGTAAAAACCACGCAAACTGTACATAGACGTTTTGATGAAAAATTCTTGTGTCATCATATACAACGAAAGCTAGTTAAGCTAGTTAATTAGCTTAAATAGCTTCCAGGACAAGCTTTCTTTGCAGCAAAGGGCAAGGAAGAAGTTTTGGAGAAATTTAGAACTAAGAACATTTCCAAAGAAATATCTTGTGCGGCAAGTAATTGTACCTGTGGAAGAAGTCGGTTTCTTCACGACCAGTACCAAATAAATTTATCTGAAAGGATATCTTCAGGACAGTCACCCAACTTCTACTGTATTTTACCCTAATTTGGCTTAAGATAATCTCTGAAACCTTTTTGTAGCATGAAGTAATTCATGCTGTTTAATGGGTGTTTCGCCACTGTTCCTCAAAATATTTGATTTTTAATCATTTTAATTTTGTAACGTAGCTAAATACTCATTAAACACAGCATAAATAGATTTGGCTTCATGCCATTATGCAAAATCTGTTGTGGAATGGTACAAAGCCAACAGAATCCAAATGGTCCCAAAAACATGTAATCCTCCCAACTGCCCAGAATTATGCCCAATGGAGACTTACTGGGCAATTACGAAGCAGAAGTTAAAAACCAGCAATGGGAAACCTAAAATCTTTTTTAGAGTTCAAGAGCTACAAAGGAGAATCACACAAGGTTGGAGAAAATTCTGGTCACTAAAAGAAATATTAAAAACGGAAACACCCAATTATCTCAAGAGCAAGGTTTTCAATAGCTGTGTAATACCAACAATGACATATGGAGCAGAGACATGGTCTATGACCAAAAATGAACTCAAAAAAACTAGAAACTACACAAAAAAAAAATGATTCGTAACATCTTAAAAATAAAACTAAGTGATAAAGTGAAAATAGTGGACTTAAGACGTAAATTTAAAACAGAAATGGAGATGGGCCGGGCACATCTGCAGAATGAAGGACAGATGGACATTAAGAACTACAAAATGGACACCACATATGAAACGAAGACCAAGAGGCAGATCAAAAACCCGCTGGACTGACGTATACTTGAATTGAAAACAAACAAAATCATTATTTTCACCAATGACATCGTTATGTAGTCTAGAAAGTAATTTCAAATTTGATTTTGAAAAACATACATACATTAACTGTTAAATTCTCAAATTAAGTCTATAATTGATTTAATTGAAAAGGTTTGTATGCTTATCTTTTACTCGTTTTTAGTGAAATAAGAGATAAATATTAAAAAGTGCATACTTACATGCGCCATCAACATCATAGTTGGATAAATCATTACAGATAGTTCTGGAAAATTCAAGGATATTACACCACTGGTCTTTGTTTATAACTTTGTACTTTGACTGATCAAGGAACTGACTGAACTGAGAATAAAGTGGCCAATGTTTTCCTAATAACAACTGAAGCATTGCTTTTGCTGTTTCTATATCCATACTCCTTTGGTCTTTATCCTGAAAAGATAAAATATTTTTTATTGGTTTTTGTTAGATACAATTTTGTTAAATAACTTTACAAAAAAAATCTAATTTCCTTATTGCCGTAACAATTAATGTTTACTTTTAACCAGTAATTTTCTCAATTCTTTTATTAAATTACGGCTTTATAAATTAGAAGTTTTGTAACTGATTAGCAATATTTTCAGGTAAGTTACAATATTGTAGTGTTAGTAGTATTGCTACTGAAAACGATTAAACTTTTTTCCTGCGATGATGAGTGGTCTGGATATTTCAGTCTGATGGGAGAGAACTATTTTTTGTTCTACTGCATTGAAAAGCCATAAATTTCGGCACTGTTTAGCGACTGAAAACACCTACTTTTTTGTACTAGTAACTTTTATTCTTCGGCAGTAATAACCATAGCAACAAAAGCTAACGCCGTGTTTCTATTGGTCGAAATCAAAAAACACATTGCCATTTTGTGGTATGATCATGACCTCGACTTTTCCTGACCTCGATTCAGAATAAAAATAAGAAAAAACGCTGCCAAAGCAGTATAACAAAAAATTATGTATGTAACTCATACGAAAGCATATTTTTAGTCTCGCCTTATTAATGTGCCTCGCTCGCTTGGCCATAAACTGCGGTTCGTCCAAAAAGTCCTTAATTTCGTACTTCTAACATAAATAGCTATATTTTGCAGAAATAGACGGAAAAAAATTTAAAACAAAAGCGCTCTTTTTATATTAGCATTATTGGCGTTTGGCGTATATTGTTTTAATTAATTTCCAAATTTTTCCATGATCCAGAATAATATATTAAAATACAAGTTGCAGAAAGCATCTATTCAAGCACAAATTTGAAATTTTGCAACGAGCCGCATAGCGGCGAGTTGAGCAACAAATGAGTGCTTGAAGGACCTTCTGCAACGAGTGTTTTCTATTTTGCCGCTTTATACCATTTTATAAATTAAAAAATGAAAATGTTTTCTATTTCGCATTTAGAATAACTCCATTCTAGCACCCAAATGACGTCATTTCATAGCGACTTATTCTAACACTCAAATGACGTCATTTGGGTGCTAGAATGGAGTTGTTCTAAACGCAAAATAGAAAAAAAACGTTTTTTCCTAAATTACTGCCTTTTCTGAGCCTTTAAAACTCTTAACTGTTTCAGTGTCATAGGTAGCTTTATTGATAAAGAGTAAAGCAAACCCAAAATGTACTAAAAATTTAATTTTGAACTACTATATGATTGCAAAAGATTTTTTACGTGGAAGAACTGTCACAAGTACTTGTAAATATTTAAGTTATTAGTTATTCTTCTGGCAACCTTTTCCTCACAGGCATAGATGAAATAGTGTGGAAAATGTCTTCACTGAACACAAGACTACTAGTTCAGGAAAACAATGTTTTCTAAGCTTGTTACGTAAGTTACCACAGTGCGATTATAACAATAAAACGCTGTGGATCAAAATTAGCTGACTCTGGAAGGCTGCACAATTCTTCTAATTTGCAAAATCCCCAGGCATGGACCATATTTCTAAACAGTAGACTTCAAAACTAACAACTAATACAAACAAAAATAAATTTATAAGTAAATCGCCTAGTGAGGGAATCCCCGTATTGAGTGTAACATTTAAACTGCTTTTTGTGCATATGATAATTGGTTAATACAAATTAAAATAATGCAAAACAAAATTGTTTCTATGAAAGCTTGAAACTATTACACTACCATGTAGAACTTAGACAAATTTTCCAATTTTTTTCTGAAACGGCTGAATATATTTAAACTTTTAACAGTTTTAGAATAAGCAAAAACTTGTATCAGAAATACTCTTTTTCACTAAAATGCAAAATAAAAATCTTTCCCCTCTTGTAAACTCCATTCGTAGACATTTTTAATTTTTATTCATACTAAGCCGTTCAGTCCAAATTATTAATGAATTTTTCACAATGTAGACAATATAAATGAAATATGTATAATTACATACATAATAGAATTACAGTGCATACTATGCACTGAAAAGGTGGGTCCAGTGTCAATTTATATACGAGCCCCTTGTCATAATAGTTCATCCTAGGTACATTTTAATATCGAAGTTTTATGACAAAAAAAGTAATTAATATTAAAAATACGACAAAATCTATATTGAACATAGTAAAGTAATTAAACAGCAGAAGAGGAACAAAAAGAAAGATTTTACGAAGATTTAGAGAACACATTGAACAAAATTCCAAAGTACGACATAAAAATAATCATAGGAGACAAAAATTCCAAAATAGGGAAAGAAAAGGAAATAAAGGAAATAGCAGGAAAAGAAAGCCTACATGAAAAAACGAATAATAATGGGGAATGGCTAATCAATCTTGCGGCAAAGAATAATCTTGTTATAAAAAGAACGATGGTTAAAAGGAAGAACATATATAAACAAACATGGTGTAGGAACCAGATAGATCATGTTCTGATCTCGAAAAGGCAGGTAAATGCTATAAAAAATGTAAGATCATGTAGAGGAGCAGCGGTTGGGTCGGATCACTTTCTGAATAGAATAACAACAACGCAACTCAAACCACCTTACACAACAACCCATCAAAACGCAAAAATGAGTTTAACAGAAGCTATAAAGAAGGAAGAGAAAAAGGAAAAATATGCAGAAATGTTACAACAGAAGCTGACAAATAATAGTAGAAAAGAAGAGATAGAAGAGGAATGGAGACAACCCTATTCGATGGCAAGAAAATGATCGAGGAAAAAGTAGAAAATCAAAACAAAGATTGGTTCGATCAGGAATGCAAGGAAACAATTGAAGAGGGCAGAACAGTGAAAATACAATGGCTACAACAACAAACTACTGAAGCAGAATGCCAATATAAAATAGCGAGAAACAAAATCAAAACAATATGTAGGAAAAAGAAGAGGGACAGAATCAACAAAGAAATAGAAATGCTGCAAGAATCATTTAAAATTACGAACAAAAAAACGTTCTATAAAAAGGTAAAACGGCAAAGGAAAGGATACCAAGAGGAAACAATGGTAATGAAAAGCAGGTAACGGAGATAATGAAACAATATTATGAAAAAACTTTTTGGAATGATGAAGCAAGGAGAATTGCAAACGAACAGAAAACAGAATCTGAAGAATTACCAACATGGGAGACTTTCGAAAAAATTGTAAAACAGGGGAAGAACCCGAAGAACAATAAAAGTCCCGGTACGGATAATATAACTATGAAACTAATAAAATATGGCAATGAGGAATGAGGAAGAAGAATTTTCAAACTAATAAAACAGATATGGGCAGCAAAGGAAATGCCTAAAGAATGGGAAATGGCCGTGATCTGTCCAATATTTAAAAAAGGAAAACAACAGGTAGAAAGTTATAGACCAATCTCCTTGCTGAATACAACTTATAAAATCCTAGCATCCTTAATAACAGAAAGAATCAAGAGAGAAGATAGGACAGTATCAAGCTGGTTTCAGAAAGTCAACAGTGGACCAAATATTTATAATTAGACAAATACACGAAAAATGTAGAGAAGAAAATATAAGAATACACACGCTGTTCATTGACTTTCAGCAGGCGTTCGACAGAGTGCAAAGAACAAAAATAATAAAAATAATGAAAGAACTACATTACCAGAAAAAAACTACAGCACTAGTTGCGATGACACTCGGCAGAACATTGAACAAGGTGAGATTCAAAGGTCACATGTCTACAAACTTCGAGAGCAATATGGGTCTAAAACAAGGGGACCCCCTATCGCCATATTTGTTCAACATTATCCTAGAATACACGATGAGAAAGGCAAAAATCGAAACAAACAAAAGCATATTAAATAGCCCCTATCAAATACTAGCATATGCGGATGATCTGGTATTGATGTGCAGAACAAAAGAACAGCTAAGGAATATGATAAAAGACTTTGAGGATGAGGCGCGTAAAGTAGGATTAAAGATTAACACCAAAAAGTCACAGTATATGATTATGGGGAACAGGAAACAGGAGGAGAGGCAAAGCCTGAAAATAAAAACAAAATCAACAAAAGAAGAATTAGCCTTCAACATAACAAATAAAGTGACATATCTAGGAGTGGAGGTGAACTGCGAAGGAAATCCGGAAGAAGAAATAAATAATAGAATATTAAGTCCTTCAAAAAGTGCGGGCTCATTAAACCACCTATTAGCAAAAAATAAATTTGTACAAAACAATTATCAGGCCAGTCCTTACATACGCGTGTGAAACCTGGGTGACAACTAAACAAACAGAAAATAAACTAATGCAGGGGAAAATGAAGCGGGAATTGGGCAATCATCCTGTAGAAACAAAAGAACAATAACGTGGGAAAATCACTGAAATATGGAATTATATAACTGTAAATAGTGCTCTTCGCCGAAGATATGAATGGGCTGGAGGAAATGATAAGAGAATTAAACGAAGCTACAACTAAAGTGGGACTAAATATGAACATCGAAAAGACAAAAATATTGACCAACGCGGATGATGGACGAAGTATACAAATGAACGAGAAAACGATAGAAGTGGTGGACGAATACATATACTTGGGTCAAAAACTGTCAAGAGCAGAACCAACACAAAAAGCCGAAAAATAAGCAGGAGAATAACACTGGCATGGGCATCATTTATAAAGTTAAGCCAAGTGTTTAAATCAGAGATACCGCAACATCTTAAAACGAAGGTTTTTAACCAATGTGTTCTTCCAACACTGACATATGCCTCAGAGACCTGGGTACTAACCAAAACAAACATTGAGAGACTGAAAATAACGCAGAGAAAAATGGAAATGTCAATGTTGGGTGTACGTCTACAGGACAGGAAGACAAACGAGTGGATTCGAAACAAAACTAGGGTGGAAGACGTAGCTGAACGCATCGCAAAGCTGAAATGGCAATGGGCCGGACATCTGGCAAGAAGGGAAGATGAAAGATGGAGTAGAAGGGTGATGGAATGACGACCTATGACGGGAAAAAGAAACCGTGGGAGACCCCGAGCTCGATGGAGGGACGACATTATGACAACAGTAGGAACTCGGTGGATGGGAGTTGCCACGGACCGCTCAGAATGGAGGCGTCAAGGGGAGGCGTACATCCAGAAATGGATATAAAAAAGCGCTGATAATGATGATGATGAAATATGTTAAAATCTCCTACAAACCATGCCAAAAAGAATTCGCGCTTCTATTTCAAGAAAAGGTGACCGGACTCGGTGTAAAACCTATACGACGAACTATTATGACGGCAACAATAAATTTTTATATTTAAATTAATTTACAATTAAGAGATAACATGTGTTTCTATGTTGATGAATTTAATAAAGAACAATCACTTTACTATATTCAATATAACGGGTGTTCATTAATTATTCCGGTCAAGTTGCCTTTGAAATATTTGTTATATGAATAATATGTTGGTGGCACTGTGAGCTCTTGTCATAATGACTTACAGTGCCACCAACATTATTCATACAACAAATATTTCAAAGGCAACTTGACCGGAACAATTAATGAACACCCGTTAGAATTTGTCATATATTCAACATTAATTACACATATTTTAATTTTTTATAAAACTTCGATTATAAAGCAGATCTAGGACGAACTATTATGACGCAGGGCTCATATATAAATTTAGGTCTGAATAACAAGCAGTCCCACAAATTGAATTGAAGAATATCAATACTGAGATTAGCAATTAACAATAACTCCAGTTGAACAAACTGTTTCTTTTTTATACAGCACAGATGGATCAATTATCTTTCTACATTTTTCGAGACTTACAAGGTTTTCCATTTGCTTTTCACCATGTATCAATTGTGTTTCACTGTTTGTCAGGTGTAATTCCCATAGGGTCAATATTGACAAGTATTGACAAGGGGGAAAAGCATTTCAGTATATTAATATCAAAATGTCACAGCTACATTAGTAGTTTGTACAACGAGAGTGGATATGATGCCCATATTGCACAAGGATAAAGTTTGAGCACGACGCCGTAGGCGGAGTGCTCAATTATCCGAGGGCGATATGGACATTCCACTCGAGTTGTACAGTGTCATTTTTCTACGACCTATCAATGGAAAAAATGGAAAAATAAAAAACAAAATCACGTTTGCCACACACAATTCAGCAGGGCGTGCTCAAACAATAAATTAAAGTTGCCTAGGTAATCACAACTAACATAGTTTGTGATTGGTGTATTTCATATCCGCCCGTGTGTGGACATGAAATCATATTCGTTCAGTTAACTGCAATTGCCTACTTATCCATTCTGTGGATTGTGAAGAAAACAGAATATATACATGCGGGAGTAGAAAAACATGTATTCACTTTTGAATGTTAAGCGTAAGAATAGCTTTAGCTAAACTTCGCGTTCTCAAGTGAAAATTTTCCAACAATAACATACCGGTTGAATATTCCAAAACCGAACATAGGCAATTAACATGGGAAAAAGGTTTTTCGCAGATTGCTGCTTCCCATTTTAACTTAATAGGGTTTATAATGACACCAATCGAAAGAAGATTTTTTTTCTCATCTGTTGATATGCGAATTAGTTAATTTTCAGTTGTATTTCTCATTATTTTATCAAAAATTCGCAATAAATTCAATTCAAAAAATCATGTTGAGCCATGACTTGTAAGACAATAAACAGATTCAAACGTCATTCAAGTGACAGACTCATTATGCCGTTGGAGAAGGGCGGAGCCCCGAGGGGCCCTTGGAGAGGGGCGGATCCCCGAGGGCCACCCCGGAGAAGGACGGAGCCCCGAGGGCCTCCTTGGAGAGAAGCCAAGCCTCGAGGGTCCCCTTGGAGAGGAATGGAGCACCGAGAGTCCCCTTGGAGAGGGGCTGAGCGCTAGGGGCCCCTTGGAGAGGGGTGGAGCCCCGAGGGCTCCCTTGGAGAGGGGTGGAGCCCCAAAGGTCCCCTTCTTTGATTAGGTGGACGGCAGAAGGAGGCAGGGGAGGAGTGTGTAACAGAACAGAATGTCCCAACGTAATAGGCCTAAAAATGGTGGTAAATTGATTAGGATAGACCGCGCAATAGCGCGCGCAGCCCCGTTTATTTTCGATAAAATAGTAAAGAAATACAACTGAAAATTAACTAATTCGCCTATCATTAGATGAGAAAAAAAATCTTCTTTCGATTGGCGTCATTATAAACCCTCTAAGTTAAAATGGGGAGCAGCAATCTGCGAAAAACCTTTTTCCCATATTAATTGCCTATGTTCGGTTTTGGAATATTCACCCGGTATGTATTTGGAAATAAAGACGATTTTATTATTATTTTTATACCGGGTGTCTTAAAATGAATTACATCTAGTATGCTTTGAATTTCCCATAATGCAATACGAATAACAATCTGGCGGCATATAAAAATTTACATGTAAAACAAAATTCAAAACCTACTAGATGTAGTTGTTTTTAAGACACCCCCGGTAGATAAACTGAAACACAAGTGATACATAACAAATAGCAAACGGAAAACCCCGTATAATACTGAAATTACGCAGTCGTAATTTAAAGTCAGAAAATTTCATATTACAATGCTTGGAAAGTGTACCGATAAATTTAGTTGTTTAAATCTACTAATGGCTATATAGTAGCAATTCAAATCACATAACAATAATATATTATCATGGCTTCAAGATTATTTGCTATTTAAATAGTAATCTAAGCATGCTCCCATTTACTTTAAAGGGTTGTATCATAATACAGCTACAATGTTACATTTGCTTAGAAAGAGACCATTTTGTTGTACCAGTTAAAATAGCATTTAAAAAAACGCATCCATATTACATCTACATCCATTAATAATTTTGGGTAGACAGCTTACAACAAAAAATTGTAGTCTATGTAGCTACAATCGCCATTAATGTCGATAAGAAATAAAGTAGGTTCGTCCTTAACGAGAACCTTGGGGTATAAAAGTATTTAGTATGACCTTTTAAATACATTCAACTTGATAAAAAGCACTGCATATACAGAAAACAATAATTAAATAAAGCAACATGTGATCGATTTTTCTAAAAGTTTTGCGAAGATCTGTAAAATGTCTGACTTATCTTTTAAATTTGAAGCAACACGGTGAGTAAAAAATGATGGGACTGATAACCGGAAATCTGTCATTAATAAAATCAAAACGTCTGCTTAGCTCGCACTGTCTCTGTAGATACACAAACAAGTCATTTTTTGGTTTTGTGTGCTGTGCACTTTGTGAAGCCAAACAAAGATTTTGTAATGTTTATCTTGGTAGCCTATAAACCCTTACTGGTCGCCCATGCGTTCGTCTATGTTGTTTGAATAGGTACCTTGTAAACAAGGATACCTGTACGAACGAATTTTACAAGCAGCTCAAATCATGCAAGTTAAAATTACTCCAAGAGCACCACGCATTAGCCCAGAGGTGGCACAGAGTTCATAAGTCACCAACAAAAATAAACATACAAATTTTTGTTTCGGTTTACATCTACAATTTTATTATTTTAACACACTATAATACAAAAACTGGTTATAAGAAATATTAAAACATTAATGAGTGATCATACTTACCCTAGCAAAGTCGAAAGCGTATCTATAAATGGCCTTAAAAAGATTTTGATCATTTAAATGACTTCGTAAATACTCAAGTTTGGTTTGTAATTTCTGAATAACATCACACTGCAAGTCTGTGAGGCCCTTCAACCACTCTTCTTGTGTAAAAAAACCCATTTGCCGGGCTTGCATTTTATATGCTAAAACTAACATAACGACATTCTCAGGTTCGACACCTATGTCTTCACAGAACTTTTCCATGCCATCGGGCCCCAGTGTGTCAGGATCATCTGGGTTTGTGTATTCTCTGAACCATGCTAAACACCGTTTTTGACTAAATGATGGAGCTTCCTCTACTCGTGAGAACCTCCTTGAACTGAAATAGGAAAACTCAGTGGTAACACTAAATATGAAGAGAAATACACACTCGTTTTCACCCATGCAACAATTGCAGAATTTATACACTTTGAAAGAAAACCTTTAGCCTAAAATACATAATACACAGTAGTAAAAATAATTTATCAGATCTCTTCAAGGCATCTATAAATAGTACTCAGAGTAGCCCATGAATGCAGTGGCTTTAAATACCTGGACTGCTTAAAAATGTTTTTCTTTTTGCACAGGAAGGTATGGAATATTTAGACCTACTTTAAATACCTAAAAACGACAATTTGGCTTGAAAGTTATATGATCAGTGGAAATACAGATCCTAGAGCTGAGGAAATAAAAATAGCATAAGGTGTAATGAAGGTCAATATCATGTCCTTTTCACACGGCAATCTGAAGTTGCCAGAAATAGTAATATACACCAACGTACTCCCCCATTATTGTTTATTGAAACAATAAACGCATTTTTGCTAATTAAAGGAAACTGTATTAGAGCTGTTATATCCGACAGTATTTTATTATTTATAAACAAACATTTTTTGCTTCTAATCAACGAACGCAATAATTACTGGTTGTACAATTTGACCTATTTTAATAATTCTTACGTTATTACCAAAGTTGTCGACTTAAATTTACTAAATCCATTATTGTAGATTTCCTGCTAAATTACTTCATTAAAAGTTATTGATAAACACAAATAAACTGTTCTGTTCTGTTCTATAACCATCAGCAATAACTGCTAAAGTACAATAATTTATTATTAATATAAATGTTCTTGTGCTAACATGTTTTTAAAATCAAATGCAATATCAATTTGATATATCTAATAGCCGTTGTCGTCATCATTGGCAGCCTTGTTGTTAACCTCTCGACTGTAGGGGCATCGGCCTCTCCTTGAGGAGGTTTTAGGCATTAAGACCCCATGGTTGTCAAAGCCAAATTGGGAAATTGCAGTAAAGCCCCAGAACCAGAGGCTTGTACCTTTGAGCCACCTCAACTTTATTCTAGATTGAATATCATTAATGATAGTGTAGTAAGAAACGTTTGACATTAATGGATAACTTTTATATACAAAATACTTCAGATGGTTAGATAAAAATAAAATTTGATTATAACAGGTAGATATTTACAATTTTATAATTAATATTTTTTTACAATTTTAAAAATGTGTATTACATTTTATTACTCTTATAATGAACTACTTAATAATCAATAGTTATGGAGCAATAGGTTAACTCTTCATTCTGCAATGGAGACATTTCGTAACTAATAAACTAAAAACGACACCAAATGAACTCAAGCTGCAATAGTTTTTTTTTATATAAATTGATATCACATGCTTATGATCAAGCTTATACAAAAATGTATTGTTAAAATTTTTAATTAGTATAGGTACCTACTAGGGATGTTCCGAATACTTGTATTCCTATTCGTATTCGCGAGTATTCGTATTCGTATTGGCGAGTATTCGCTATATTTTCAATATTTGTATTCGTAATCGTATTCGTCAAAATTAACACGAATATTATACGAGTATTTGACATTAAAATTATAGAAATATAGATAAGAATTTTAATAAAAATATAAAACAGGTATTCATACATTAAATAAAACATTTTTTTTTAAATATTAACCATTCTATAACATTAAATAAAAAACAAAAGTATTTTCCATACTATTTCTAAAATTTGCAGCGCGTACAAAAACGATGTTGATGTTAATATTATTCGCTCAAGGTCATGTATTCGTATTCGTATTCGCGAATATTCATAAGAGTATTTGTATTCGGTATTCGTGAATACAAATTTTTGTATATTCGAAACATCCCTAGTACCTACTATACTTCAAAATACTGAAAAAATGTTTATATTTATACTGGGTTTTTTCAATTCTTAGTGCTTCTTTCAATAAGGTTTTGCCACATCTTGAAAACTAGAGTTAGTTTACTCTTAAATCTGTTGTGTTTTCACTGTTTACTGTTTTTGGACCCCGGTGCAAAATGTTTTAGCCCCTCTCATTCATTTTTCTATTTTTAGTAGGAAAGCTGATGATTTTTTTAGTGATCATTTGGTTAAGGCCTTTTTTTGAGAGAATGTTGCTGGAGGCATGTATAAGTGTCATCTGTAAGGATTATCCTTGATAGCGGTATCGGAGGGAGGCAGAACACCCCCAAAATAGGAAAACCTAACCTGCTACCCTCGAATTTGATATAGACTTACATTAAAAATGTGGAAAGTGAAACGTATGAATAATAGGTTCGTGTCACTGTAAGTCTATGTCAAATTCGAGGTATCAGGTTAGGATTTCCATCAGTTTTGACACAGACTGACGCAAAACATAACCTGCTAACCTCGAATTTGACATATACTTACAGTGAAAATTGGGGGGTGATCTGCCTCCCTCCGATACCACTATCAAGGATAATCCTTACGGATGACACTTATACATGCCTCCAGCAACATTTCCTAAAAAATAGGCAAATGATCACTAAAAAATGTCACCAGCTCTTAAGACTATTTGCATCTATAATAAAGTTATTAAAGCACCCAACAACTTGCATTTATAGCTCCTTTGAGTGCTTTCATAGTCTAGTACAATTTCCTTTTTCAGTTGGTATCTTGTTGGTACATTGCCAACAGTATTTCTGGTGAACTATATGGAAAATCTTCCACTCATTTTCAATTCACAAAATTCCCCTATATTTTGAAACTGCGATTTTTATTTACAAAGATCATAAAAGGCACAAAATGGAAAAAATAGTAAAACTCGTTTCATATGTCATTTATCGCACTTGTCCTTTAGAACTGCTTCTAAACTTGGACTCGTGTACTAAAACCTGCCTTATGAAATTTGTTCATTACTAAATTGTTTAACACCATAATTTGTTGAATCAAAACCAAAGGTGTCAACTTGGGGCTGTGATTAATTGTACTTCTTAAGATTTCCTTCATCAGAAACTTGATACTTGTTTTGACTGAAGGATAAAATAATTTGATTGCCTTTAAATGATTCATGCATGCTGAGCTCGGAATTACTCATTCTCACTATCGGGTCCCTTTGCAAAAAAATTAAAACTTGTGCCTGGCTCAAACCACGATCAATTTAAAAAAATGCTAGAGAGGAGGTAGTCTACCGATTGAAAAATAACTATTTTTAAAATATAATTAATTGTCCGATATAACATTTGCAAAACCATAGTAAAATTATTAGTTTTGGTACAGTGTGTGTGACAATGTTATACCAAAGTTTGTTCACGAAGAACGTTCCATTTATATAAAAAACCATCGGGCAGCTGATTGAATTGAAATAATCTTTTTCAGTAAACCCTCGCTTATAACACTACAACTTCTGCTGTTGTGCTTCTCAGGTAGAATGCTGGAATTGACGGTTAACAGAAGTTTCACTCACAATAAGCCAATACGGTTTCTCAATGCATTCATGCAGCCGTCATAACCCATGCGGTTTTATTTACTATGGATGGAATATTCTCCATGAACACAGTTTAATGCATATTATTACCTTACTGAAATCAAAAGTGCCTGAGTAAAAGTAAACGAGTGCTTTATTACAAGAGCTTAATATTTAAATGTAACTGACAACTATAATACCTGGCAGAATTACGTAGACGTTTGGATGCGTGTCGTTCATCATCGGCTGTACTCATTTCAGTAGACCTCCTTTTACTGCGGGGCATCGCAGCCTCTCTACACCAGTATGTAGGTATGTTCGAAGCACACCTAAATAAACATTGTACTTTTATTGAATCTACTAGAACTTGAACTACTAGGTTAGGTTAGCAAGGCAGTAATAGTTGTAGGACTTTAAAGTCATTTAACACTAAAAGCTCTTACTAGTTGCTATTCTACTTAAAAATATAGTACGGAAATTTACCGAAACTGTACAGCCCCTCGATTTTTTTAATCACCACTCCCAAACATGAAGAATAGGTCAAACACTTGATAATTTGGAATAAATCACGTCTCCAATCCTGACCTTCCTAATAAACCCTTAAAAATAAATCAATAAGCTGCGATGAGTTTCCTACGGCTGTGTGAATTTTTTATTTTACTGAATGTCACTAATAACGTTTGCTTTCCATATATTTTTTCTCAATTTACGAGCATCAGCTGGGTTGGCTACTGTCTTTTGCAAACACGTCTTGGCCTTGAAATTTAGGGATTTTAATTTTTAAAGGGTAGTCAAGGCGCAGGTTGAATTAAAGTAGTACGTAGGTACCACAGATATAATTGAATGTTTCTGTAATCTCTATTTATTAATATTCAATGATAGTAGATGATTACTAATTTTTATTTTCACTGTAATAAAAAACTATATTTTCCGTATTTTATTATAATTTTATTACGTTGTTTGTTGAGGTTAAACAATGAAACGCAAAATATCTACCAATCCGACTCTAAAATGCGCTAGTCTCTCTTATGCTCTCTTGAATTTATTGGCCTTTTTAGCTAAAGCTAACTTTAAAATATTTAACAGATTTTGACCATATATCTAATTTAAGAAAATGTCAATGCTTCCTTCGATTAATTTAAAATAACTACCTAATTAAATTAACCTCCTATTAAGTAATAAAATATGCAAACAAATTGCATACAAATAAAATTGAAAAACTTTTTAAATGTAAGTGATTGTGTATAATGTATGATGTAGGACTATAAATCCGTTTGCAGATGGCGCAGTAGTCCGTAAAACTAGGGAATTTTCATTTCCTTTTATTTGTTTTCCTGATAACTTTACATTCCCACTAAATTCTATTACTGGCACGTGACTGTTATTTTTTCCTTATTATTTCTATCCTGTGCAAATTAAATTTATCAAATTCAAGAAACATGCATTAGTAAAATCGGGTGAAATCGAAGTGTGTTTATAGTGTAGGTGGCTGTGATATCATTGAAGGCAGACTTGTAGGTGGGTATATTTCGAAATCGAATTTAAAGTTTGTTTGTCAACAAAAGGTTACCTAATTTATGGGTTATGCTAGAACATATGTGCACATTTTATAAACAATAAGGTATACGATTGTTGTTTTTAAATGACTGGTTAAACAAAGCAACCTTTTAATATTTTCTAACCTAAGGCTGATAAATATTGTATGAATCAGTTTCATTATTCTTTTATCACGGCATTATCAGTGGATTACAACGCATCGAGTTAGATAAGTACGAAATTATCCAAGTATTTCCCCTTGTGGAAGTACCTGAGCCACATTAATAAAAGAAAATATTGAAAGTGTAGTAGTTTTAGCAAGTAGCCAGTTCTGAAGGTGCCCAAGCAGGCAAACAATAAGCTAGTATTTATGGAAAAATTGAAAACAAACAGGTAATTTAAAATAAATAACTATAGAATTATAGAAATGTATTTACTAAATGCCATCCTTTTATCTCTTTTACTATTGACGGTAGAAATATGGATAACAAATTAAATTAATATGGTCGGAACTCTTACCTTGTGTTTAAATTTAATTATAATGCTGGGTTTAAAGTAAACAAAGATGAAAAACGAATACTTACCATTACCATGGGAGTTAATAGTGGCTGTAGTTAATTACATCCCTATTTGAGAAATTTCCGAACTTATTTGGACTTGGAATAAACATATTGTAAATAATTAAACTATTGTTCTTGCCTTGTGATTAAATCTGTCACTAAGGCCTCCTCAGAGACATAATATTAGAGTTAAAATAAACACTAAGTAATGGAATCTTTATGGAGCTTAATAGCTAGATTATTTATTAATTATTACCTACTTAATCCTGGCTCTGTTCACTGTTAAAGTGTAGAGATTATGATTTTTTCTAGTTTTTTCGGTCTTGTGTCAATTGCTTTGATTCACCTCAGTGCTTACCTATCTTCATTAGTTTTTGCCATTTCATTCAACCACTGGTTTTTCGGACGGCCGTGCAGTCTTTTACCTATCACACCAGTTTCACATCTGACTAGGTCAGGGGTCGGCAACCTTTTGAGATGGAAGAGCCAAAAGTTACAATTTACAAAATTTCCCACTTCTTAAAGAGCCACTAAAAATTTTCGTTTCAATATTATAGTATTTGCTTATAATATATATTTGATTTTTGATTTAAAATAAACGACTTTAAATACGAAATAATATTTATTCATATAAAAACAAATGTTTTTAGCACAAAACATATTAAAGTATTTTAGCTAGAATAATAAAATAATTAATCCAATAATATAACTACAGTTATTGAATAATAGATAGTTACATCAATGGGAGCATTGGCTTTGCATGCCTTTTGAAAATTTGGTTAAATCTGGCTCATAACTTGTTTTAAGTTTCAAGCACGACTCTAGATTTTTATTTGTTAGTTGACCTCTTACTTTACTTTTTATTATATTCATGCAAGAGAAAGCTGTCTCACACGAATATGTCGACCCGAAGATCGTCAGCACTCCAATTGCCAACTTCTTCACCTTACTGTAGCATTCTGGGAGACTATTCCATGCGCCGAATATGAGTGCCTCAACTCGCGGCATTTCTTTTAGAGCTGTCCACTTGTGCTGCGCGACGTGCATGCATTTCTGGACCTCTAGCTCTTCCAACTTGCTCTTGAGTTCTGTGAACTTGCCACTACACAAGTCTTTGCTTTTCAAATCCAGCAATTGCATTTGAAGCGATCCATCATCAATTCCAAATGGCTCAATGTTGATTTCAGTTGTATTTATGTTGAGAAGATTTACTATGAACGCGAGAGTACTTTTGTTTGTTTTGAATTATTCGAATCTCTCACCGAATCCATCCTTCATTTTTTTATAGCTATGCTGAGTGTGAATAGTTGCATTGGTTTCATCGCGATATTGCTTCATATTTTTAAAATGAACTAATTTACTGCTCTCCATGTCTTCAACAAAGAGAAGAATTTTTTTTTCAAAACAAACCACTTCTTCCAATAAAGCATAGGCTGGGTTTTCCTTTCCTTGCAGTTTTAGATTTAGCTCATTTAGTTTCTGATATCTACCATGTAGTTGAATTCTTGCAGTCATTTGTCTTCTTCCGATTCGGGATGGTCAATGCCTTTTTCATTGAGGAAAGTTTATATTTCACTCAAGCACAAAGCAAAACGTTACCTCTGGAAAGCCATCGCACTTTATTGTACAGAAGTTGGTCAGAATACTGACTCTCTATTGCTGCAAGGAATTCTTGAAACTGGCGATGGTAGAGTGCTTTTGCCAAGATGCTGTTAATAATCTTAATTGCCAAGTTCATGACCTCAACTATTTCGGCCGGAAATGGTTGGGCGCAAAGCGCCTCTTGATAAATTATGCAGTGAAACGTTAGAATTTCATGGTTTATTTTTTTCTGAAGAATCGATGTTACCCCTCTATGTATTCCTGTCATACTTCTGGATCCATCAGTTGCTATGGAAACGATTTTATTTAAATCGATTCCATTGTCTTCCAGGCATTTTTGCACAGCATTTGCTATATCTTCCCACGAGTTTGCCCTGAGAGCGGTAGCAATGCTAGCAGTTCTTCTTTCGGTCCTTGGGACGACATAATTATACCTGACGAAAAGGGCAACTTGTGCCGTGTCTTTTATGTCGCAAGGCTCATCTATAGCAAGTGATAAGGCAGAAGCCAGTTGAATGTTTTCCACTTGCATATGTGTTACATTTGAAGACATTTTAGCAGCTCTATCTTGTACCGTTTTAGCAGATAATGACAAATCTTTGATTTCTACTTTGTTTTTGAAATCACGAAACAGTTCTTCAGATGCACGTATAAAACAATCTTTGACGTACTCATCATCTGTGAATGATTTCCCTCTTTTTGTAATTTCTAGTGATACTGCAAAGCTTGCCAGATTTACATTATTTGAAGATTGCACCCAGTTACTTAGCGTGGAACTTGACAGCCTTTTTTCGTGCGTCACCGGTTGGATATTTACCAGCGAACTGGGTATGTTTTGTAGTGAAGTGTCTCTCCCAATTTGACTTCTTATTATTAACTGGAGAGCCGCAACTTTACATAGAAAGAGCCGCATGCGGCTCGCGAGCCGCAGGTTGCCGACCCCTGGACTAGGTAGTTTAGGTAGCATTAAAAATATTTAGTTCCACAAATAAAATGGTTCTAAGTTTAATGTGGAAGAACAACACGTTCCAAAGTAAAAAATCTGGTGTGATACACTCACACAACTTCCTTTTACAGTGATCTTATAATTAGTCAAAAATTTCATTTTTAATTTTTAACCATTTGTCAAAAATTTTCAAAAATTACAAATTCTACAAAAACGGTACAAAATAGAGCGTTAGTTGAAGAGACAAATTTTCTCTAGATTTTTAAGGTGAATTCAAAAATGTAATAATATACCGGGAGTTTTATTTAAAATAGGAGTTAATAAAAAAAATAGAAAAAAAAAACAAAAGAAACCCACTTTAGAAGTATTCAACTGGAAAATCACCTATCTCACATCAATACACATTAAAAATGTAAGAAAAATGTAAAGTTTAAAAAAAATCGTTAGAGCCGTTTTTGAAAAAATCGAAAAAAACTGAAAAATCACAAGAGTAAACACCTACTTCCGGTTATGCGATTTTCTTCAAAAGCTTGCTGTCTCATCTACATAGTACACAAAACTTATATATGAAGTTTCAACGCCATACCTCTTTTTGTTTTTGAGATATTCTATTCACAGACAGACAGACAGACCAATGAAAAAAAATCTGGTGTGATACACTCACACAACTTCCTTTTACAGTGATCTTATAATTAGTCAAAAATTTCATTTTTAATTTTTAACCATTTGTTAAAAATTTTCAAAAATTACAAATTCTACAAAAACGGTACAAAATCGAGTGTTAGTTGAAGAGACAAATTTTTTCTAGAATTTTAAGGTGAATTCAAAAATGTAATAATATACCGGGTGTTTTATTTAAAATAGGAGTTAATAAAAAAAATAGAAAAAATAACAAAAGAAACCCACTTTAGAAGTATTCAACTGGAAAATCACCTATCTCACATCAATACACATTAAAAATGTAAGAAAAATGTAAAGTTAAAAAAAAATCGTTAGAGCCGTTTTTGAAAAAATCGAAAAAAACTGAAAAATCACAAGAGTAAACACTTACTTCCGGTTATGCGATTTTCTTCAAAAGCTTGCTGTCTCATCTACATAGTACACAAAACTTATATATGAAGTTTCAACGCCATACCTCTTTTCGTTTTTGAGATATTCTGTTCACAGACAGACACACAGACAGACAGACACACACACAGACAGACCAATGAAAAAAAATATGTTTTTTGGGATCAGGGGACTCTAAAACGTGAAGATCCGTTGAAAACTCAATTTCGAATTTTTGGGGTGAATCCAATACTTCCTTTATAGTAAAAGGAAGTAAAAATATGTTTTTTCGAAAACTGTCATCAAATGTTGACATTTTCGTTAAATTCTCAGTAAGCAAAGTGATTCTTTTTTGTCACTTAACAGCGAAATACTTTTATGTTCTAGAACGCAAAACTCTTTTGCGTTCTAGAACATAAAAGAAATGACAAAAAATTTGAAATTTTTTAGGAACTTATTTGTGATTTTATTAATTAAGTAACCCACATTAGTTTTATATTAAGTAATTTAAAATTTCAATAGATACTAATAACTATTATAAACTATTATAAACATGACTAATTTATGTTGTACTACATGTAAATTGAAGGTGCCGATATTGCAGTGAGTTAAATTTATACATCACTTTGACGTTTGTTAAACAATTCAGCAGGCCGTGGTTCAAAAATTTATTGTTTATGAAATCTAAAATTGTCAATTAACGTTGACAGTTACCTTATTTAATTTTTTTATTCTCATACTACTTAGTTTTATTGCAGTTTTCGAAAAATCATTGTTTGCATCTCGAATGCGAAATGCTTTTGCGTTCTCGAATGGGTATTTTGCCTCGCTAAAGCTCGGCAAAATAACTTCCATTCTCGAACGCAAAAGTAGCATTTCGCATTCTAGATACAAAAATAGCCATTTTGGGATCAGGGGACTCTAAAACGTGAAGATCTGTTGAAAACTTAATTTCGAATTTTTGGGGTGAATCCAATACTTCCTTTATAGTAGTAAAAGGAAGTAAAAATATGTTTTTTGGGATCAGGGGACTCTAAAACGTGAAGATCCGTTGAAAACTCAATTTCGAATTTTTGGGATGAATCCAATACCTCCTTTATAGTAAAAGGAAGTAAAAAGTATTTTTCTCTTATCAAACAAACAATTATACCTACCCTAAGTACAGCAAAATTTTTCTCCCCGTCCAAAAATCTTACTGTATGTTTGATCTGGAAAATGCATGATTCCTGTATTTTGTCGCTATTGATCAACAAGAAATAATTGTACGGGATTAACTGTTCTGGCCTAGGCTGGCAACATTTTGCCATATGACTTATTGACATTAGGACTAAACATTAATTAAATCAATTTATCTACGACAGTGTGTGAAATTGACTTTTAGTTGGCAGTTTTAAGTTTGTAAAACGACTGTTTAATAACGTGTTTTCATTAGTTTACGTCGTCAGTAACGTGTTTTTTAATTTTGAACCTTGCAAAATTATGACCACTTGCTAGTAATCCTAATTTACATTTAAAGTACATTTTTTTCTATAATAATTTTCAAGGTCAACTTTCTAGGGGATAAGTTGCATTCCTGTAGGGTCTCTAGTTTTAATAATGTTGGTACATAGCTTTTTAGTTCTTTTCTTCCACTAAAAAAATGATTTGTCATTTTAACAGATATGTCAATTTAATATCGCTTGCTTCATTTTTGCAATTAAAATATTTCTTGGTTTTCTTTTTTTATCCAATTTTATTGATGATGATGATGATTCCATGTTAAAAAATTAATTTGTCAAGAGTTCAAATTAAGAAACTTTGACATTCAAAATTGACACATAACCATAATTTTGAAAAAGTTCTACCAACACGAGGTATACAAATTTCCTAGCGTTTTAATCACATATCTACCAACATTGTAACACTTTGACAGTTATTATAGAAAAAAAACGTACTTTAAATATTATTTTATATTTACTGTGTTTTCTAGATTCTGTCATAGATAAAATATTGTACGATACACATGCGTAAAGCATCTTTAGCCAGTCGTGGGGCTTAAAACGCGAGCGAGCGTTTTAATTCTGTCCCACTCATAACTAAACACTAGCACATGTGTCGTAAATTACTATAATTTATGAATTTAATTCGATTCGAGAAAAAATAGTACATAATTTATGTGTAACACGTAGAAAA
This sequence comes from Agriotes lineatus, assembly GCA_940337035.1. Taxonomy (NCBI): domain Eukaryota; kingdom Metazoa; phylum Arthropoda; class Insecta; order Coleoptera; family Elateridae; genus Agriotes; species Agriotes lineatus. Next base: position 118,589 of record CALNHX010002712.1, on the reverse strand, counting down.
TGTAACTTCCTGGGAATATATCAATTACGGATGCATCGAAGCTGATTTTTTCTGCTTCGGCCGAATACCTAAACGTCCTACATCTGTAAATATATTAAACGAACAATTAAAAATAAATAAATCAAACAATTATCCATTACCTGCTTGACTACCTATGAAGGCACAGTTTCTTTCTCTCCGCTGTTGTGCTTGAAATTTCTTTGACGTTCTTTGTTTCTCCTGTTTTGTTTATCCAATATCAACTGATCCTATAATCATTTATCTCTCTGTTCTTTGATCTATTATTAATATCTGCTCACTTTTAGGAACTCTCCTAGGCTTCTCACCGTGTATATTTTTGTATTTTTAAAGCCCCTTTAATGATCTTTCTTCTGATATCTATTTTATAACTGTGAATTCAACCATTTTCAGACATTCAAGTATTAACAGAAATATATTGTATTTAATTTTTCATTACATCATTGTAGTTAATGCTTCCATCTATAGTTATTCAGTTGTCTATATAATTTTTTAATTATTGTTTAGTTTTGCTTTACATGAACTTGTTTGGCCTAAAATTGTAAATGTTTTCATGTATATTCCGTGATATCCCGTTATTGGGCAGCTATGACTGTCTGTTGGGTAGCCTTTGGTTTGAAACAAAAATTTAAAAATTTAAATAATTCCAACACCTACTTGTAAAGCTGTGCTTTATCTATAAAAATTGCCATGATAAAGTAACATTTTAATAATGAGGATGGATAAAATATTACTTGAATAGTTATTTTTCCAACACCTACTTGTAAAGCTGCGTTTTATCTAATCTATTAAAATTGAATTTCCATATCATTAATATGTTACTTTATTCTCCAGTAGTCAATAAAATAGTCTATAATCCAACTAACAAAATACATTACTAGTACACAACTAGAATAGTATATTACATACCGAGGTGGAAAGTGTTTCATTACTGTCGAGAGATTAAGTAGTTAACCGAGACGCGTAGCATCGAGGTTAACTTTAACTCGAGACAGGAATGAAACTTTTCACCGTGGTATGTATACTATTTTACTCACAATCGGTTTTTGTCATTATTTAATTAGGTAAGTTTCAAATAATACGAATTTTTATCGCAGTTTAATAAGTCACTTTAATAAAGGAAACTGTGACACTGTTGCTAGGTAACATGGCAAGTTTATTGAAAATTTTCCCGGCCAGCTGGGAAAGTAAAGTAAACAATGACTCGTTTTCCTACTGTTTTGAAAGTTAGAAACGTACTTATTATTAACCGATTGTGAGTAAAATATGATTCCGAGCCCCGCATCATAATTGCTCGTGCTAGATATGCTTTAAAATGGAAGTTTTACAAAAAATTAAAATACGTCTAATTAATGTTGAATATATGACAAAATCTATATTGAATATAGTAAAGTGATTATTCTTTATTAAGTTCATCAACATATATTGCACTCGCGACCTTTCTGGATGAGGGTTGGCCATGGAATTTAGACAGTTTTGGCAGTGTGATTGGTGTTTAAGGAGTTGAATTTAATATTTGACGTTCGATAATTTTATCTTAAGGTTATGTTTTCTATCATTTATCGTTTGCACTGTTGCAAGCGCTTCCTCTGCATCTTAACGCAAAAGATTTTATAAATCTGAATTTTTATTAAACTAATCACATGTTTTTTACAAGTAGCAGAAAATTGTTAGAATTTTAATTGTCTTCCTCTGTGTTTTAGCGTATTTTTCGACGATATTGGCAACACGTCTTTTATTTTCATGTTATAGTAGGTACCTCGGTTAATCCCTTCTTTACAATAAGCGCCTAATCGAGCTGAAGGAGAAACATGAAGTTAAGCTACTGTACCGTAGAGTACCTGAAAAATGCTATAATTTCAACCATGCACAGAGAATAAAATATGAACTATCGCACTATGCTGTGCTTTGTTTCGACTGCACTTTCGCTGCATCCACTCAGGGGATTTGATCTTCTTCAATTTTCTTGTTCACTGGGCATTGCTATATGATTGCTCCAACGTTCTCGTGGTAGTGTACAGGTATAATAGACGCCTCTGTTGCTTAAATAACTAATTACTGATGACTGCCTTTTTGGCGCTTGTTTGGTAGCCTTTTTTGTTTGCCACGTTTGCAATAACTGCATTTTTGCTCTTGAATATTTACTGAAATTTTGAACCGAAATGATAGGATTTTTTATTCCACTGACTCCGATTCTGACTGTGATTCAGAATCAGATTCTGCTAGTGAAATAATGATGGGAGGAATATTTTCAAACGAAAGGTTATCCATGTTTTGTCCAGTCTGCCGAAATAAGTTCCTCACAAAGCTTACAGTAATTTTGCCACATGTCTGGTGAACATTTTAAAAGAGCTTCAGACCATAAATTTGTAACCCTATCCTTAGATGGTGGCCGCGAATTTATATGTTTGTTATAATAGGTCTTACAAAACCCGCATACCATTTCGATAGGGTTGTATTGACAATGGGAGGGGGGTAATCTAAGAACCTCATTACCTTTCTCTTTTAAAAGTTCGTCGACTGCATAGCGCTTGCTGTGATTTTCTCTAAAAGGTTTAATAAACTGCCAAAGCTGTTTTTTTTTATAGTTATCAGAAAACTTTACACTGTGTTTAACCAGCCATTCTTGCATTTCACCTTTTTTGGTGGAAAATGTGGGCGTTTTGTCCAACTGCACAGAATGATAAGGAGCGTTGTCCATAACTACCACACATTTACCATTAATCTTAGCTAAAGCAGGAATAAGCTGATTAATTGCCCAATTTTGAAATACAGTTGCGGTCATGGTCTTGTGGTAATCTCTGTCATTGTTTTTTGAATCCAATAAAAAATCGCATCCTTCCAAAAACCCAAATTTAGTTTCAGCATGCAAAATTGTGAATCATTTTCCCTCCCCCCTGAATTTAGATGGATCACTTTTACTATCATCTTCGTGAACCCAACGACGAATCGTAGATCCATTTTGGTAGATCCACGTTTCGATATCCTTTGTATAGCTGAAGCTTGGTTGTCCTGTATAGAGATCCATCGTAAAACGTGTGTACCAGCTGGTTTTAAAACAGCCTCTTTTTACAGTAGAAATATTTCCAGTCTTGGGGATACTATCATCGATGTAAAACCAAGCATAGAATATGAAGACATGGATCATCTAGATTTAATTTTTTTTAATGTATTATTTAAAAACAAAACTTGTTTTCGAATTTTAGTGTATTAAGCTTATGCCAAATAAAATCGTTGTTGTTTTGTGTAGACTCCCTGTGCCAGAAAATTTTAAAAACTTTGTAAATCTTCAGTTTTTATTTAAATTGCTAAATTTTAAACATTGTTTTGACCGGGGACTCTAATATCAACATCCCTACAAACTAACGTTTTTACTGATGTGATTCAATCATACAGAGCGGCTAGGAAAACCTCGGCCACTTTTCAACAATTTGCATACGTTTGATGCCAACGATGTTGCACTATTTGTACCGCCATTCTGGTAGAATGACCCATTTGCGCTTGATAAAACCATTTCACGATACCAATATGTTATTGGAGATTTGTATTCATATCTGCTTTGCTGTCAATTTGACCGCAGAATTTAATTTTAAAATTGACAGTGGAAAGCAGAGTAGCTAATTTTAATTTAAATACCTAAGCATTGTAAAAAATAGCGACAGCTGGTGTTAATAGTTGGAAAAGTGGCCGGGGTTTTCCTAGCCACTCTGTGTAATGTAAAGTTTTGCAGAAACAACTTCACACAATTAAATGAAAGTACCTGAATGGCACCTGTATTGATACTATAATCATTAACGTATCATATGTGGATTTTCAAGAAATTGTGTGTGACTAGTGATGTGGGTCGGGTAAATACCCAGTGGGTAGGGTATTTATAAATGGGTATTTACCTGGGTATTTACCCCTGCCTCGGGTAAATACCTAAAAACTGGGTATTTATAAAATTTATAATATTTAGAAAGCTAAGCTAACTTTTACTCACATAATCTTATCTTAATAAATAAACTACATATAAAGGAAGTGGAATATATTATGTAAAATAACAATTTAAATAATATTGAATAAGCATTCACCCAGGTAAATTAATCGTTTATCGGGAAAAAACATTGGCTGCCGTAATTTATGGAAATAAACAGTTAGATGCAATAAATTGCGCCTGTTAGAGTTTACAAACAACATTGTGATGGCTGACTCCGAAGATTGGGATAATTTAAATTGTTTGTACATTATTTTCTGACTTGTTTCCATTTTTGAAAAATGAACATAACATTAACTTGAAAAATAATCCCTATATTTATTAACATTAGTATTAATATATAGGTACTTATAGACACATTATTAAACAATCTTAAATAAGGCAAACAATATCACAAAATAATATAAACAACGCTGTATACCGATGGGATCATAAGTATGCAACAGCAATGAGATAGCATGAACAAAAGCACATAATACTTGAGTAAGAAAGAGATAACCGTAGAAAAAAGTTATTTTAGTATGCATATTTAGTTGACATATGACATAATTAAAATGAGCGTCAAGTCTACTCAAATATTTGTTTCTATGTTCATCTCTTTCTTATTCAATCATTGAATTCTGTTTTTTATTCATTTTATCTCATTGCTGTTATATACAAGTTGCATAAAATTGTACAGAACATGGCAATTCCATGAGTTGGAAAAGGTTCATAAGACCATAAGAGTAACCGAAATAACAAATGCAATAATTACTTTGGTAGCTAGGCAACAAGTAGGTACAATAGCTACTTGTTGTTGACCTACCAAAGTATTTATTGCATTTTCCATTTCGGTTGCTCTTATCGCAAATAGTATTTGAACCTTTTCCAACTCATGGAATTGCCATGTTCTGTAGAGTTAGGTATGTCCCCACCGGTATTTTGGGCAGTAAATGTTCTCAGTTCAGCTATTTTCTTAAACATTTTTATAAAATTCGCATAGAGCACCTTCACTTACCAATCAATTATACTGATTAGATTAACTTTATAATATTTGTAAATAAGTCTATAAATACCCGCTTAAATACCCATTTTGGGTATTTACCCGGGTAAATACCTCGGGTATTTACCCCTAAAAATAAATACCCGGGTAATTTACATCACTATGTGTGACCCTTATGTTTCTGATCATATGTGTATCTACAGTGTGTCCAAGATAAGGAGGACCAGTATGGGAATCTCGTTAATAGTAAGAGATACAAATTGGATTAAATGGGAAAAAAGTTGCATAGTTAAAGGACTAACAAGATGACACCTAGAAATCCTTGATATGATTGGTTGTTTTTTGAGTTATCTTAAGAAAACTGTATTTTTGGATTTTTAATTCTTATTTTTTCTGGCGTTAATATGAGAGTAACACTGTACATTTACACATTCTAATAAAACAAAGCTTTGTAGCCGAAGATTATTTTTATTATTGTTTTGCAAAATATTCGCTCTTTAACTATACAGTAGAACTCGCTTTTAACGATCACGGTTACAGCGAATTCACGTTTATAACGAATAATTTTGAAGGTATATTTGAATTACATTTGATTTAATGCATGTATTTCATGTTTATTACGAATTCGTTTCACGGGAATAACGAACCAAAATTTAAGAATACATTCTCAGAACTGATCCTTTTCATCTCCTAATAAAATGTAACTGAAAGATATTAGGTATTTTGTTGTGGCAACATTATAATAAGGAAGGATTTCTAGGAAAATAGTGGTCAGTTAAATTTCGCAGTAGGCCACTTTCTCTAGCTCTCTCTAGCACTCTACAATAGCGCAAGATAGTGGGCATTGTAAGCAACTCCGTTTTTCTTAGAATCCAGCAGCTACCTGCAGGATCCAGTTCTTCGAAAAGCGATGATGGGTTTCGCCCGATGTTATGGATCAGTTCTGTTATTGCATTCTGCAAAACGAAAGTGTTGCGTCATAGCCACGTCTTAGCTATTGTATTTAACAAAACCCATTACAGGATTAAAAATACAATAGCTATCAGACGTTGGCCTATAACGCAACAAAAAGAGTTGCAAAAATCTTCAAGTAGATGTATCTTGGTCGTTCCTTTACTGACATTCCGTATGTACCTACGCATTTTCTAGTTGTGGAAAAATGTCGGGAGTCAAACGGAAAATTTTATCGGTTTCCGAAAAAGTAGAAATTATACGGAAGTTGGAAATTTGATCAAATTATGACCTTCTTGGGTATAACGAATAACGGTTATTACAAACAAATATAGCGGTCCCGTGGAATTCGTTATAACCGAGTTCTACTGTATACATATTTACTCATTCGATAAAACCAATTTTCAAAACATAAATTCCACTCTTCTTGAACCGCTTGAGAAACAAGGTTTTTGAAGCTTTCTACAGCATCTTCAGGAGTTTCACATTGCACACCACGCATTTTATTCTTTTAATCGAGGAAATCGAAAGTAATCGGAAGGTGCTAGGTCGGGACTATATGGGGGATGACTTAACAATTTTAATCCAGAAGCCTCTAAAAATTCTTTTATTTGATGCGCGGTATGGCTTGAAGCATTGCCATGGCGCAGAACGATCTCACTTTTGGGTGCCGTAAAAAACGCTTTTTTAGTAACTCTGATAGGCATACTGTTATGTATCATTCTGTGGTAACCGTACGTTTACTTTCAAGCACAAACTTAGAACGAAACTGACAAAACTTCTTTACAGAAACTTTTAATGGACTTAAAAATTACATTATAATTTTTTTTTTACCAACGTTTTGTCTCTGAGAAGCCATTATCATCTTAAACGGTCCTTATTTTCTAATGTCATATTTTAGAAGCACCTGTCATTCTGAATTCAACAATGTACCACATGTTATGGTTTAATTACGTTTCGAGTCGTTTTTGACCATCAGCAAGAAATTTTCAGGTTTGTAATTTAAAGAAAATTTAGGAATGTTTTTTATTTCTAACTTTAATTATTGTTTATAAGTAAAAATAATCAACAAATTAATTACTTACTATTGAAAATTATTTGTATTCCAAGACCTTACACGTGATTCATTAATAATTAAAAACATCCAGTGTGGTTCGTTAATTCGTTCTTTAAATTACAAAAGCTGAAACACCGTATGAATTGTCCTGACATAGGTATGTGTCCAAAAATTTCTTGATGATGATTAAAAAAGACTCGATACTTAATTAAACCGTGTGTGGTACATGTTATATTGTTGAATTTAGAATAAAAAGGGCTTCTAAAATTTGACATTACAAAATAAAGACCTTATTTAAAAAATGAGAAGTTGATGATGGTTTCTCGGAGGCGGAACGTCTGATAAAAAAATTGATTACATAATATTTATGTTCATTCAAGGTTGCTATAAAGCAGTTTTGTCAGTTTTGCTCTAACTTTAATGTTAACCCCAAAAAAAAATGGATTTACAAATCCAAAGATCTGGTTTTTTAAGATAACTCAAAAACAAAAAATGTCAAAGGTTTCTAGGTGTCATTTTGACAGTACCACTGCCTCCTACACTTACAAGCCATGCCGTTAGACTGGGCAACATTGCATCTCTGGTAGTTGGTGGTCCTAAATTACAGTATTCCAATTTGAAATAATTTTGCTTTAAAGACCACAGCGCAGCAACTAAAGTAACAGTATATTTATAAAAATAAAGCAACTTAATGTAACCCATGGATAAAAGAACATTTCTGTAATTATTTTAAAGTTTGTAATTTTCTATACACCACTGCTGATTGAGAGTACAATATATATGCAAAAACTATGGTGATGCTACTGTAAATAATCTTATTTGAATATAATAAACTTATCTGCTCAGTAACATCTAAATTTGTAACATAAATTGTTCCATAAACTTCGAAAAACTGTTGATGTTATCATTTAAAAACACTTTCACTGTTTGTGCATGTTTTTCCAATATTGGTCTTCTTCTACATTCAAGATTTGTCCTTTCTTGATGCGCTTTTGACGACAAATATGTTGGTAAATTTAGAAATACGCTTGAGACAGCATTGTCAGCTAATCGAGGGTGATGCAGCATCAGCTTCTGCAGTTCTGCACTCTTACTTCTCACACTTTTAAATGTATTTTCCATTAAAATGTATTTCACACTTGACAGCCCTTTTTGTTGGGGTTCAACGTTCTCGTGGTATTGCACAAAGCCATGCTTTCTTTCGGATCTCGTCCATTGGAGAAGAAAATGTTGTTATAGTTTGCATACGATTTTCTTTTAAGGTACTGTCGTGGTTGGTACATAGCGTCTTTGTGGCATTCTAAATATAAAATTAAAAGTTACAAGAAATGCGCTAAAAATGAGGTTAGCTATTTACTTACCTCGGTTGTATTTTAGTGAAATACTTAATAAAAACCCATAAATACTAGCAGCAATTTTACTTTCACATCACGATCAGTACAGTAATATAAATAAATGTATTTCTTCAAACTTAGAGCAGTCCAACATGTTAATATTTAATCACACGCCACATTTGAACAGACATTTTTATAAATAAACAGTACAAACATTGGCCTAGCAGCAGCGTTGCGAAATCTGCAACAGCATGGCTTGTAAGTGTAGGAGGCAGTGATGGTACGCAACTTTTTTCCCCATCCAAATTTGTATCTCTTACTATTATCCAAATCCCCATACTGGCCCCTCCGTATCTTGGACACACTGTATATTAGTTTTATATCTCCAAATATAAAATTAAGAAAAAATTTAAATATTTCTAGATAGTAATAGCAACCTTAATCATTTGTGAAGTAATTTATGGAACAAGACTGATCGGAAGTTTATTTAGAAGCCAATGTTGAGCAGGCATTTAATTTGTTTTTTCAAATAGTAGTAGACAAGTTTTGCTTACACTGCCCGTTTAGGGAAATACAAATCAAAAATTAAAATACTCCTACTTGGTTCCCCAACGACCTAAAACTACAAACAAAAATGCCTTATCTATTATTAAAAACGCAGTTTAGAATCTATAGACCGATAGAGTTTACAAAGATGCAATAAGGGATTTTAGACAAAAATTGGCCACAGCTGAAAAGTGAGCACATTAACAAATAATCTGGTAAAATAAAAGCGGCCTGGAATCTAATAAATAATAAGATATTTCAGAAAAGTAATGAGATATCTTCAGATATTACGGCTATCAACTTTAATTAACTATTTTATCAATATCATACATATGACTAATTCCAAAATCTAACAAATTATTTCAGGGAAATTATCTACTCAGCTTTGCCATGAGCTAAAGTTTTTCCCTTGTGGATAAAATGTATTCACTTGTACCATACAAACATTTTTCGTTTGGAAAGTAGTACTATATGTATATGTTTTATGTTCTCGAGAATTTTTTATATCATAATATTATAAATTCTTTGTTTTTACTTCTAAACTTTTTACTATCAATGTAACTAATTTTTTGAATTTTAGTTTAGTAGGTAACAATGGCAACTAGTGAGGTGTTCAGAAGAGAACATAGCAACATGAAGCAAGAAGAAGTTATTCAGAACTTAATTGAGCTCTTTGGGAACGTATTGGATTGTGAAATAATCCGATCGGTTGCCTTGAGTTGCAACTGCAATAGTAAGTAAATTAACGATTATTTAAATAGTGTTATGGTAATGTACGTTTGTCTGTCATTTATGTTAATTTATATATCTATTATTATTTTGTTTTCATCAATTTAAAATACTTGTTTAACTGCTGTAGTAGTAAAGAAAACATAAGAATTAGAGGAAGGTTCGGTGGCAAAATATTAATTAGAAATACTTTTTTTAAATAGTACATAATATCTATAAAATTTTAATTTTCTGCACTGGGTATGAGATGTTTTTTTATGTAGGATGGTTACAAACTGTTACAGATTCTTGAGATCATTTGAAAACGAGAAAGTATACAATGGCATACGAGACTACAAGAATTTAAAGTATTTGTCTAAAACGAATTTTTATACACAGGGCGATCTAAAGGTGCAAGAATGTGCAGTTTTGCTGCAAAAATATAACGTTTTTACAAATTGGTGGAGATGAGTAGTGTGACATACTAAAAACCGTTACAAAAATCTCCGCGATGGAATCTAAGCTTTTGCTGCCAAGTTAATATACAGCAAATCTTTTTTTTTGCAAATATTGAGATGGTATTTAGCAGGGCCGAGCCAAGGGTATCTGCCGCCCGGGTGCAAGATATAGTTTGCCGCCCCTATAGCGTATAGCTCCTTAGACGTAAATAGTGTTAATTTTAAAATTCTGCGTTGCCTTGATAACTGTAACTTGTTTTAAGAAATAAAAAAATATAAAGGTTATAATAAACTTTATTATTTGTATAAATTAAAAAATTAAATATTTAAAACAACTAACATAATGCTTTAATAGTTATAAAACAAAGTATTGCTTAAATTATTTATTATTAGTAACTTAGAAGTTATAAACATGAACTAAAAACTACATAAATTCTAAATTTAAATATCAAAAGCGACTTTTCTTGCTTTTTTAATTGCAAATTCTCGTATTAAATCCGTCATATCTAACGCCTGGCAGATCTCTTCCTCGATGCTTATTACAGCCAAATTTGTAAGTCTGTTCTGGCTCATAGTAGATCTCAAATAGTTTTTAATTATTTTTAATTTTGAAAACGATCTCTCACCATGAGCCACAGTGACAGGCATCGTTAAAAAAATTCGTAGGGCTACAGATAAATTCGGGAAAGTGCTAATTAAATCATTAGCCACAAGGTATTCTAAAGTTTCCTTGGCCGAAGTCGTATTGCTTTTATTATAAATGGACAATATTTCAATTTCATTGCACAAATCAATTGCATTAACATCCATTTGTTTTGTAGATGAATCGGTTAATTTAATTTGTAAATCCATACAACATTTCATTAATTCTTCTTTATCTATAGATAAAGAGCCTAAATTATTTAAAAAGCCAAAATAGGAGTTGCACTCGTTTAACTGTTCAAATCTGTCATTTAATTTTGATATTACTATATCAAGAATATAAAAATAAAAATTGACTTTGAAATTCAACTCTGGTGATTCGATTGATTCATCTCTATGTTCATAATCAAAAAAAACCATTGCTTTTCTCGGTCTAACCAAGCCTACAGCTGGAAAAACACTTTCGCAGTCTATATCTTCAGCAATTCTTTTTGCCTCATTAAGCATAGCTGTAAAACTACCTTCAGATCGTATTTCAATGAAAAAAATTTGAATTTCTGTCAACATTTTTACAGTTTCTGGTAAAATAATATTAGATTTTTGCATGATTTTGCTTACAGTGTTTATTTTTGATAAAATATTGTACCAAATTACTAGAGAACACACAAATTTATATGATTTTATTTCATTAATTAGTGACTTTGCAAGGTTTTTTGTGTCATTGTCTCTTGATGTATCATTATAAAGGGAAAAGAGAGCATCATAAATTTTTTCTAAATTAAATCTAAGGGTTTTAATGGCATCGATTCTACTCTCCCACCGTGTATCAGATAAAGGTTTTACAGTTATGGTAGGAAGTTCTTTCATGAGAATATGCCAACGGTAGGTGGAGGCTGAAAAAAAAACATATATTTCTTGAATAATAGCAAAGAAATTTGTTACTTCAAGCGAACTTTTCGCAGCATCATTGACAACTAAATTAAGACTATGAGCTGCACAAGGGACAAAAAAGGCTCTAGGATTTATATCAAGGATTCTTTTTTGCAGCCCATTATGTTTGCCTTTCATGTTGGCACCGTTGTCATATCCCTGCCCTCGCATATCCTTAATATCAATATTTAATTATTTTAAATAATTCAATAAAAAGGCCGTTAGTCCTTCACCAGTTGTATCTGTAACTGGGCAGAACCCTAAAAAATGCTCTCTAATTTCTATACCCTTTGAAATATCATTAATGAAAACGAACCTGACAACTACAGTTATTTGTTCTTCGTGACTCACATCAGGTGTACAATCTAATACAATTGAATAATATTTACACAATTTTAAAGTTTCGATTATATTTTGCTTGACTTTTTCACCTATTAGACAAATTAATTCATTTTGGATTTTATCACCTAAATAATGTGGCATATTATTGGTATCTTTTTGAATTCTGCCAATATGTTCCGCCATTATATTATCGAATTTTGCAATTGATTCAATTAGCTTCAAAAAATTACCATTGCCTTTTTCGAAAAGTTTTTGATTACTTCCTCTAAAAGCTGCATTTTGTCCAGCTAAATACTGTATGACACAAATGATTCTTTCAATAATTGACGTCCATCGTTTTTTTTCCAACTTAATTAAATTTTGGTTGACTGAGTCAACAGTTGTCCCTTTTTCAATCGATTTTTTTAGCTCGACCCATTTCTTAACACTCTCAAAATGCCCCTTACTTTTTTCGTGCCTGTCTAAATTTTGAGATAAGTGTCGCCAGTCAGTATAACCTTTATCATCGTTAAAAACATTATCAGTAACTTTAAATAATTTGCAACAAAAACAAAATACAGAATTATTTGACTTAGAATAAACTAACCATGTTCTAGGAACTTTTTCATTATTGCTTAATTTTTTGTCATAATAAGTAGTTGAAAAAGATCTGTTTGAATCGTCTAATGGAAATGCAATATTTTTCAATTGTAATGGCCCCAATTCAAGAATAGACATTTTAATGTTATCTGTTAAAACTTGCGGCCAAAGAGCAGGATCTTTCAATATTTCCATCCCAGCGTCCTCAGCAGCAACCTCGGTTGGTGGTGGTGAATCCGGTGTGTCCTGTGCATCCGCCTCGGATTTATTATTTTCTTGCCCTATTTCTGGATTTTCCATATGCGTGTCCTTGTTCGAATCAAGCTGTTCCTCCACTTGCTGGCTTGTTGATGGTTGTTCGGCTGCAGCCGCCGTGGAAACAAAAAATTTTTTTAAGGAGCCAGCCAGTCCTTTTTTAATTTCGTCTTTTTCGGACTTTCTTTTTCGATACTGAAAGCCGGAAAGTCTCTTTCTGCCATCGGCCATCTGAATTAAGCACAAATAAATTCTAAGGATAGCGAAGCAGAAAAATAAGCAGAAAAGTTCAAATGTTTAAAATAATGAAAAATACTTACGTTTTAAAACTTTCAACTTTAAAAAGCACTATATTATTTAGCTCTTGCTTGAAACGTTTAGCCTTTTTATTTCTGCTTAGTTCAGTACAATCTTACTAGCATTCAATCGCAAACTAAACTAACCCCCAATTGCCCTTTTTAAGTTTGTTATCGTATATGCCGGCGGCATGCATGAGCATGAAGCATGTTGCAACAAAGCACAAATACACAATTTACTCATTATTTTTGTGTCTAAAGAGGGCCGCTTAGTCTAGCTGATTTCGCTGATCTATATAGTTTCGTGTTTCATGACGCTGCACCATAGCGACAGAGCGATAACTCGTGTGTCGGTATAATCACCGTGTACAATAGCAAACGGCACCGACGCGACGTGTTTATAATAAAAATAAATTATAAGTAATAAATTATTATTGTATGCTTGCCGCCTTAAAAATGCAACCGTTTCTCTGTATCAAGTTACCTTTATACGAAAAAAAGCCAGACACAAGACTATAACTTGATAAAAAATGTTGCATTTTCTAATGCCGCAAGGCACAAGCATACCTATCTTAAATTTCTTTCATTTTTCATTTTGCCGCCCCAAATAGTTTGCCGCCCGGGTGCTGTGCACGCTTTGCACCCCAGGCACGGCTCGGCTCTGGTATTTAGCCCTCCACTCAACTTTAGTTGCAGTGCAAACAAATTATAAATCAAATCACAAAAGCACAGAGTTGGGATAATTCACACAACTGTAAAATTTCACATAAATTGTCAGCCCGTAATTACATTGGCAAAAATGGCCAGTAGCATTGAGATTATTAGAACACATAGGCAAAGAAAGAAACTCAATTTTCATAAGTTGGAATCATTGATGTAATTTTAGCATAATATAAAAGGTTTGTGCGGAGTAAAGCGAAACCCATTTGAATAAAACTGGCACAGAAAGGTTCGAAATATGTTCAGTATAAAAGAAGCGTAGAAATTAAAGTAATTAACATGTGGACAATTTTATGAGCATTTTAAAATAAGAGGTAAGAATAAAAGAATCATAGAAGAACTGTGCAGAATGCATAAATCAGGCAAACAAAGAAATTACTATATGCTACAGCAAGATGTGAGAATTGAGAAAAAGGAAGCAGCTTTGGTGGAAATTGCAGAATATAAAATGACAGGATATGAAACAAAAGTGATGTGAAAACTAGTCAGTGTAGTGGCGGTTTGAACAATCATTGAAATTAAAAACAAACTAAGTGGCACAATAAGACAGTGAAAAATCCTAATCTCAAAGGACATTTATTTAGTATTAAGGTTTTTGTAAACATTTATAATTTAAGTTTGATTTATTTGTAAAAGTAATTTTATTGTACTTGGTTGATTTCATTTGTAAAAATTGTTTTATAACGACCAGAGGCTGTTGACAAATGAATAAATTCTTGAATGACAAGCCAGTTTTATTCTTAAAATAAATTAAGTTTTTATATAGTAAACATTAAAATAAAGAGTTATAAATTATACCAAAGTGTTCAGAATTTTGAGGAGTACCAGCACAAATGAAGGTAGCAAAATCCACATCCTGAAATTATTTTGCTTCGACTACCTCCTTCGGACAAGAACGGCAGTGACTTCAGTTTCCGATTCAGCCAGTTTGGAGTACCGCAGGGGTTCTTGAGCCTATGCGAGGGTTACCAGCCATTCAGCGAAGTGGGGACCACCAGCAGCAGCCATTCCATCGACCTGGGGGCCCATATTACACAGCAGGCAGCGCAGAGTAGGTGCGAAGTACCAACCGTTCTAAGAGATTTTAAGGTTAGTGTGTGCGAACAAATAACCGGAGCTAGAAAGTAGTACCATACCTAAAGCACAACTCAAAGAAGCGAATTCCATTGAATTTATTTGTCCATGAGCAACCAATTGTCCAGGAATTGTATTTTTAATCGTCATTTGGAGGTTAGAAAAAACAAACGCACGTTGAGCGTCCTTTCCAAACAAATTAATCGAGGTTTTAGCCTGAAACAAAAGAACCAAGTGACGCCGTTTGAAGGCGCGAAAATTACAAACTTACCGGATAATTTGTTCATTAATTCCTTTTGAAAGTTAAATAAATACGCGATCTGTCAGCCTAGTTCGAATTATTTTGGCCAGTTATTTTGACAGACAAGGCAGCACCTGCGCGCTGCGTTTCAAGTTCATTTATACGCGGTGGCGTACCGTTTCAAGGTAAAATATTATAACAAAGCAAGGATCTCAACCCATATGAGATATGAGTTTCATGTTCAATTTACCCGAGCTAGCAAATATAAAATGTGCAGATGAGTGAAATATTAAAGTGAGGGCATACTACCATTTATAACATCCCTAACTAGAACCCAGGAATGATAATAAATAATTTAATCAGCCAAAATTCGAATTAAATGAAACTAAATATTGTGTAGTGACCGTATTTATTTGAAAATTACTTATTTAATCAATAATAATAAAAATAGACCACGTTGTCATTACAATATATCAGTTCCGTGTACCTTGACAGTGAAACTACTTATTGTCGATGTTAATTACCTTGGAAATCTACATTTAATTTTCTCAAACTTCTTTGTGACATGTTATTTATGCTTCTTTTCTGTGTATTTTGCCTCATTGAAATATTTAAAGTATTAATATAAATGACAGCTTTTTTTCTCATAAACCTTTTTAATACCACTCAGTTAGCCATTGAATATAATTCGTGCATTAGATTGATAATATTTTTTATGTGATTAATATATCTGGCATATACAGACTGTATCACAGCACAACATAAAACAGTATATTGTAATACAGAGTGAGGAAAGAGCGGAAAATTTTGAATTAAATCCTAGTAATTTTTTGCTTTTATGTTTCTCGCAGGTATATCACCCCAATTTTCTGTTTACATGTCATTGTAGCCCAGTTACATTAGACTGAAAAACGCAGCATCTGCCGAAAAAATCCAAGTGAGCTGACATTTTGCATACACCTTCATTTTGACATTGCAAATAATGTCTCAAAAGTCCCCATCGATATCGTACTTGCGTCTTGAGTTATTCAAGGTCAAAGGTGGGGGGGGGGGCTGGACCCATGTAGATTCCGGCTATATAACAGGTGTTCAAAAAGTCTTTACATCCTGGATGGCTATGGAAGTATGAATAATATGTTGGTGTCGCTGTAAGTCTTGTGAAATTCGAGGTTAGCAGGTTAGGTTTTGCGTCAGTCTGTGTTAAAATTAACGGAAAATCTAATCTGATAACCTCCAATTTGACATCGACTTACAGTGCCGACAACATATTATTCATTAGTTTGAATTTTCATAGTCGCCCAGGACGTAAAGACTTTTTGAACACCTGTTAGTTTACTATTAGTGTTGGACAAACAGCGTGATACATTTTTATTGGTTTGGGTCATTTTTTGCAAGGCATGTGTGATAAAAGTACATATTTTGTAATACGTTATGACCGATGGTTCCATACATGCAAATTTAACTTCCAATTAGGATGACCGTATATTTCTAATAGTTGTCTCTAGAGTTCCTAAGAATGGTCAATGCTCTGAAAACTCGCCCATCAAAAGCAAGATAGTAAAATTGGTTTTCATAACCTCTTTGTTCGACATATGTCGAACGTCTAATTTGTATCAAAAATTTATGTCAAATTAGGCTGTTTGCCCAACTCTTAGTAAACTATATACAGGATCTCTAGACCCATGGACCTTCCCTCCCCTGTAAAACCTCCACTGCTCAACAAAATTACTAGATTAGAAAAGAAGAATGTCAATATTCTTGTATTTTAATTGTTTTAGGAAGGACAGCAGTCCATTTGATGAAATACCTATTCTGACAAGATTTATCTCGCCTTCTAATTGGCTAGCGAGATAATTTTTATAAATTTCAACTAAATATTTCTCTTTGATTTCCGTTGGTTTCATAAGTGATAGATTGTTTAGGTTGCAATTTCCACACATTAATAATGTGACGAAGCTAAAAAACATATTTGTGGATCATTCCATTTTGGTCCCCCCAAAATTTTGCGCAACAAGTCCGGATTCATAGGCTTCTGCAAAAATTCACCGTTAATTGAAATCTTAAGAGTAAGAGATAAAGGTCTCTTAAACAGGACCGATAAAGAAAGAGGGGAATTGGAAAACGGAGCAAAAGGAGTTATGAGAAGGAATAGAGATTTTAAAAGGCAAATTGGGAAACTAAGAGAGAATTAATAGAAAAAATAATGTAGTAATTTAAAGGAGGTAGCTTTAGGAAGAGAAACTTTAAGTTAAATAATGGTGAATTCTTACAGGAGTTGGGCATAAGTACCCAGATAGAAGATGCATATAAAATGGGAAAATAAGAACCAAAAATGGCAGTTGTAAAGCTTAGGAGTTTCGAGCAAAAAATTGAGGTACTAAAACAAAAACATAAATTACGGTCTAAAAAAGCATTTATTTGGCCAATGATCTAGCCTAGATGAGCCAAGGTTCAAGCAGTGAGATGAAAAAGGAAGAGCATCTGAATAGGGTACTGCAATTTAGTAATAGACAAAATTAAACACGAGTAGTGGTCTGAAGCCACAAAAGGAAATGTACAACCAAAAGACAAATTTACGGTAACGAAAATTGGCATAAATATGGGCAAGAATCAGAGGCGTGAATAATGAAGGAGCACTACTAAATTCAGTAAGTGAATTAAAAAGATACAAAATTGACCTGATCACAATCCATGAAACTAATATAAAATAGAAAGAAACCACAAAATTAGATGAATATGTCTTTCTTAACAGTGGCAGGCCAGAAAATAATTTTGGAAACTGGTTTCTGATGAAAAGTCAATAAAAAGCAACCTAATAGAATTTAAAACTATAAACAACAGATTATGTTATTTAAGAATTAGAAACAGATACAGGAAAATAAGCTTATTAAATGCCCAGGCGCCGACGGAAATGACGAAGGAAGAGATAAAACAACAATATTACGAAACATTGAATGTAAAATATGAAAAAATTCCTAATTATGATATGAAGTTGTTATTGGCTGATTTCAATGCAAAACTTGGAAGAGATGACAAGAATCATCCAATGGTAGGCATGTGAACAAACATCAGTTCACAAACAATAATAGACAAGAATTGGTCAACTTTGCACCTGAAAACAAAATGGTGGTGAGATCAACCTATTTAAAACATAAGAATATTCACAATGGTACCTGTCGGAGTCCAGACGAAGAAACTATAAAGCAAATATCCTTTCAGAAGAAAGACATGCAGCCTGTGTGAAAGATGTGAGGAGTTGTAGGGATCCAATGTCAAGACTCACCACTTCGTTGTGGTCTTTAAATTGATATCACAACTACTTCAATCAGAAGAGACAAAAGGTATTAAGGGAAGAGGAAGAAAATGGGACTGTAAAGAACGAAAAATCGAAGAAACAAAAACACAATTTATCCAGGAAATGATCAAGCAAATGGAAAGAACACAATAAATCTGGTTGCCAGCAGAAATATACACCCAATGACAAGAAAGCAATGGTTTGACAAAGAATGTGAAGAAGTTTTAGAGAAATGGAAAAATGCCAAACTAAGAATGTTAATTAATGAATCAATAGAAAATCAAAAAGATATAAAGAAATGTGAAGAGAAGCAAAGAACCAAGAAGTGACTGCAGCAGCAAAATTCCGAGATGTAGACCGCAAAATAATAAAGTGACAAAAACGAAGTAGAACGAAGGCCCCTTTACTACGAACAGCTGCTGACAAGCGAAGAGCAGGAAGAAGAGGAAGAAAGATAACCAAGAAAAAGTGGTGAAAAAGTACCAATACCAACAGACGATGGAATTAAGAACATATTGAAATGTATGAAAATCATTAAAAGTGGTGGCAGTGACGAAGCGGAACTGCAAAAATCCAGAGGAGAGAAGTTGTGAGATAAACTGCGAAAGCTACCACCTAAGCTCAGTTTTAAATGTCATCTATAAAATGTTGCCACGTTAATAAACTGAAAGCCCAAAAGAATAGCACAAGGAGAACTACATGAAGATCAGTGTAGCTTTTGCAGAAATAGTGATGTGGTCATCCATTTCTCTCGGGGTGTAAGATGAAGGTTTAGATAATAGAAAAACACTACCTCACCCATACATATTTATTAAAGCAATTAATTAATGCTTGCGACATGTGTCGCTCCATAAGGAGTATTCTCAAGAAAACCAAAAAACAAGATCTTTCGTTGACCTGTAGAATGCAAACTTCGGCTAGTTTTCTAATATTTTATGATCCCACCCTCCTTGTGGAGTAGGGTGGTTATCCTTTTTGTATATGGGCTGACTATATTTGACCATTCTACAATTATGTAATAACTATTTCTTGACATTCAAGAGATTCACCCTTATGATCTTGTTTTTCTGGGTGCTTGAGAATGTTCCTTATGGAATGAAACATGTTGCATCCTCTTATTAAATGCTTTAATAAATTTGCATGACTAAGTTAGTGTTTTTCTATTGTCTAAACCTTCGTAGAAATAAATCGGTAATAGACCAAATTTACACATTACGTCAAATACAACAAAAATGCCCCAAAAAGAAGATCTCCCTATATAGTCTGTTTATTGACTTCAGACATGCATATGATAAAGCAAACAGGGGAAAAATGCTGCAAGCAATTAAGGACCTAAATTTCCCAAGAGATTTACCTGAACTAACGAAAATGACAATAGCAAACACCAGTAATCAGGTAAAAATTCAGAATATGATATCAAAGAATTTTGAAGCAAAAACTGGGTTCGGACAGGGTGATCCAGTTTCGACCACTCTTTTTCATCTTGTGTTCGAGGAGTAAAAAGCTGTTGGAATTCGAAATTCTTGGGTTTTTAGCTCATATTAACTAAACATCAGCGATGATAAAAAAGGTTTATTTGTTTAACCAGTTTAAATTACGATGCCTACGACGTTTCGACAAGATTAAATGTCATTATCAAGTAATGGGATCTACAAGTAATTATACACATAAGTTTTTCATAAAAAAAAGTAATATAAATGTTTACTACAATTGAGTTGTAAACTGTAGCATCAAACGCAACAATAATATTCGCTCATGATAGCTCATGCCGATGATGGGACAGTTATGACCAGCACACAGGAGGAATTGTAAATACTAGTAAGAAAACTATAAACAGAAGCAGCATAATATGGCGTATTAATAAATGAGAATAAAACTAAATCAACTAGCCAGCAAATAGGGCAACAACTAAAAGTCGCAAGTGATAGGGGTGACACAGAAAGTGCTTTTGAAATAGTAGACGCAGTGACATATCTTGGAGTAGCAATATTAAGTGTGAGTTATCTAGTGAAATAGAAAGAAAGATAACCAGGGATATAAAAAGTGCAGGTGCCCTACGTAATGTGTTAATGGCTAAAAATATTTCATATAAAGTTAAAATGTACAAAACAATAATTACACCGGCAATGTTTTTGGCTTTGCCTCGTTGGACAAGTCATGCTTTTTGCACTTACATAATAGTTATTTATCTACGATCATGTAAAAAGTGCCTACTGTCTACACTGATTTTAATGCTAAAATTTAATTTTTACCACACTACATACAAACATACTACAAACATAAATAACTCTCCCATATAATGCTGACTTTTTGGATGTCACTGTATAGAGCAGGGGTGGCGAACCAATGGCACGCGGCAAAATAATTTGGGCACGGCCTTAATTAAGGAACTTAGGTACCTCATCGAAACAATTTATTTTTTCGTCCACATTTGAGGTCATAGTAACAAAGTTCATTGTGAACAAGGCTACCGGTGCCGGAACGGCAACAGACTGCGCGACAGAAATAGGTAGATTTCGCGCGAATTTCTGACCGAACGGATGGGAGTGAGCTACGAAGTGAGCGACGCGGAGGGACGGCTAGAGGGGCGCTGTTACGCATAGTTTGTAGTTCACATGCAGTATTTGAAATAACTAGTTGGATTTTACTTTAAGCATTTATTTTTTTCCCTTGGATCGTTAGGCAACCCTATTCACATTTATTTTTAAATATTGAATAAATTTTCCCCTGCGTAGCTAGGCAACCCTATTTTCATCTTGTGATAACATTTTTCAGCAAATTCCAGCTATGTTGCTATCAATTTAGACCACTCTACATTCCAATAGTTTTTCTGGTGGTCCTTGTCCAATTTTTGGGAGATTTTGATAACCTTAGTTGAATTGCGTGTGGGGTGGGGTGCCTTTAACATGAATTCCTGAATGTGATCTCGTTGCAATAACAATGATTTCTTAGCTTCATGAACCACAGAATTACTCTTCATAAACTCGCTAAGTAATAAAAACCTCGATATATCAACACCATCCATAATCTTAACCATCTTCTTCAGTTTAGAGTAGATACACCAAAGAGATGACGGCTTCTAGAGCTGTAACTAAACAAAAGAAAATTCTTAATGAATACAGTAGGTGTTATTGTACATTTCCTAACCATATGAGATAGGTACATCATAACGAGCTTTTCATCGCAGCTGCTGAAATTTTTTGTGCACCGCCGCTCACAAAACTTCGCGTACTCTTTTTCATAAGTCTTTTGACTTTGCCGGAATCAATTTTCTCCGGGCGGTTTCAAATGCGTCCACAATTTCCTTGGAATAGACTGTGAACTTGATGTGCTCAACTTTTTCCATTTTCTTTTAAAAACTTGAATTGTTTGTAAACAGACACTATAGCAACAACAATCTCCATAGAAACTGTACCACACTAAAAATTCACAACTATAACGTACTAGTTTTTGTCCAAAATACTGAATCCTTTAATTTTGGGAACCAAAATAAAATAAAATGAACATATGTACCATGTGCATAATCACGATTATAGCCCTTGGGAAATTTAAAGCTCTCCGTTTCGCGTCGAGCTTTAAGCATCCCTCGTGCTATAATCTATTGATTACGCCCTTACTACATAAATAACTATTAAGACACAAGTGTAAAAAGTTCTGATTTATTTCACCAACTGATTTACAACACGAGCGAGGTACGAGTGGGTTTTTTAAAAATAGTGAATGCAATGAGGAGACTTTTTACAAATGTGTCTTACAATCATAACTTTTTACGATAGTACGCATTTCATTTTGTATTTTTAAATTTACATGCAATAAAATTAGTGTAGAAAGTAGGTACTTTTTACATGATAGTAGATAAATAACTATTATTAGAGTAAAAATTCAGATTTTGTAACGAAAACAGAAGCTATTTAATGTCGCAAAAATTAATTGTCAGTGTCACTTATGCATCAATTTTTTATAGAAGTTCATGAATATTGCCAACAAAGGTAATACATGGTTAGGCATGTGAAATTGTGTACTATGCATTTGATATTTAGTTATATGCTATCAATTTTACTCTATACAGTGACCGCCAAGAAGTCAGCATCATATGGGAAAGTTTTTTGTTTGACTTTTCAAAAACACTTTTTATGCCAATAATTTGCGTTTGTCTAAAAACCTATGTATCTCCTATCATATATTCCGAGTGATTTTACTTATTTATAAAATGACGCTTTTCGAAATTGTCAATATCCAAAAACTGTTATTTTTCGGAAATTAAGTAAGATGTCAATGAGACTTTTTTAAGTGTTTTAGTTTTAGCTAACTGAATAATCTCAAGGCCAGAAAACACCTATTCTTTAGCTTTAGCAAAAATTATATTTTTAAATTTTTAATATTTTTAAAAATTTCACATACCAAGACTTAATTTTTAAATTTAAAATTTTTTTATGTGAAGACTAAAGATTTATAATTGGAAAAAATAATATAAAATGTTAATTACTTCTTTAGTTTTTTTATTATTCTCCGAAAAGTAATATGTATAATTTTTACGTTTATGGTGCAAGGCACTTTTTAGGAGAAATATTTTTCAATTCTAATTAATATCTATTTAAATGGCTTCTAAAAACTCTAATTTAGCAGTAACTATAATTGATGTTCGTAATGGCAAATGCAGCTTAATTTATGTATCTGACAGATTTGAGTTTGGTAACGTCAATACAGTAATGTGAATTTAAAATGATACAGAGATGGCTTGTGGAATTACAAAAATTATATGAGCATTATGAGTAATAGTTTGTGAAGCCAGCAAACGGTATGACAGCTGATGGGTAAAGAAACGGTGCAAAGCAGTGCAAGGAAGCAAAGATTGCAAAGAGCAAGATAAGGCAACCTGTTATAGGTCACAGACAATTGTGCAGTGCTAATTATAAACTTGTGAAACAGTGCATTTAAAAGCAGAAATTTAAAGTTTAAAGTGTTACGATTGACAATTTCCAAGAAAAAGACAGTTTAGTTCCTAAGTAAAAACATATCAAAACTTATTTCATAAAACAATTGTAAAACCTAGTTGCTAGGAAACGAGACATTCAGTTGTTATAATATGATTAAACAAGCCTGGTAAAATTGTGCTGTGTGCAAGAGGTGTTCACAGATTTATGTAAATTTTCAAATTAAAAAGTTCTCTGTTGAAATTGAAAAGTAGTTTTTTATATTCACCCATCTGCAGAGTGTAGTTGTATAAAGTTTCATAGAATTATAACACCCCAGTGAAGAGGGAGAGGCTCTACGAGAATTGACCAGGTGCGTTCTACAGCGAGACCAGTTTTTCGGGCAAGTTTTTGAATAGTTGGAAGCATCGGTCAGCAAAAATTGTGTGTACTGCGTGTTGAGGAATCCTTTATCGAGCCCTACATCCAGAGATTTGGAGCAGGAAGCCGTCACCAAGTTTATAACTGCCGTGGCGTTGTTTGATTTTGTGATCTAGCCTTCGAAGCTGCCCTTGCAAGGTAAATTTCACAGGGAAGCAATTTGAGAAGGCCCACTAGCTTTGGGTTTCATCAAGATTAGACTTTGTACGAGGTGTAGAAGCAGGCCTCAATTCCAGATTCGTTCCAGAGGGTTTTATCGAGGTAGCATCCTTTGATTTTGCGGATAAGCAGTTTTGGACACCAAAAATTGCAGGAAGTTAAACAAATGCAGATCTCGGCGACCCTACGTCACTGAAACAAAACCAGGTCAGCCTGAAATTCGTATTTGCATTATATTTACCTGATGTGAAGTTTGCCATTTTTTGTGTTTTGCCTTCAAATTACTCTATTTTTGTAGAAGCAATCCATATCTGTTTTGATGTCACTTTGAAGGTTAAACTGTTATGTCAGATACGAATTCGAGCAATTTCCATACGAGTTACTCTGTCCTACTCAAAAGTAATTGTAATACAAGTTGTTGAACCTACCCCTGTGACTAGAGCTTTTCTCATGCTGGACCGGAGCTTTATTTGATTTGATTGAAAATGAATAAAATAGAAAGGACAGTAAACCATTTATTTTGCAAACATTGATTATAATATTTTAATAAGCCCTGAGAACTATGCAATATTGAATTCTTTTATTAAAACTTTTTTTGTGTGCTTTATTCAGAATAAACAATGACTTTTGAAGACATTTATTAATTAGAATTGTCAGTGTCAACACTTCTTTTCGCATTTTGAAAATTAGGTCAAAGAAACTGTCCCGGTTTTTTTGGCCGCGACTGTACATTTGGAATTGATTAGGACTAAAAAATGAAAATAAAATGAATTTTTATTTTAAGCTCTATGATATAGCTCATCCTACCACTCAGTAACATCTCTTATTTTACAATGGAAACATCTGTTACTGTCATTTCCGTCAAAAAAATCGTTATTTCCATAGCCACCTTAATCCTCGTCATTAAGGCGGCTTTACACGTGTATAGTAGCTAAAACAAGTTACTAAATCAAGTAGCTAAAATTTTGTAGTTCAGTGGAGCGAGCACATTTACACACATTTTAGCATAATTATTTAGTTGACGCAAATAATTTGCATTCATTATAAAGTAACTTTGACAATTCAAAATTAACAGTCAACTTTAAAATTTCATTATCAAGTATAGTCCTTTTGTTACGGATTGAAAATGATCGCCCTATATGATCAACAGTAGGAAAATCAGA
Source organism: Agriotes lineatus (assembly GCA_940337035.1). NCBI lineage: Eukaryota > Metazoa > Arthropoda > Insecta > Coleoptera > Elateridae > Agriotes > Agriotes lineatus. The sequence goes on along the minus strand of CALNHX010002712.1, from coordinate 93,509 downwards.
ATCGAAAAGTAAGATCTGTGTTCATTCAAATCAAACAAGTATTTACTGGTTGAAATCTGAATATGCAAAATATACAATGCAGTGGTGGTAACCAACATCTGGAAGGAACAAAACACCATAAAAAAGAATGTCATTTATTCTTTGCACTGTAAAAAATTAGAAATATAAATAAAATAATTGTATTAAACCAAATGTACATATGCAGCAAACATTATTAGTTTTTATGTAGCAATGTATGATTAATGCTGTTGATAATCGTGACCTCAGAGGTGCTTTAATTTTGATATGCTTACAGTGCTAGTTGTGTCGTTGACAATTGAATCTTTATTTTGTTTCACATATAAGAGAGTCTTGATGTGTTAATAGTTATTACCTGATACATGTTACCTACTTTACAAGCTGGTAAGCTCACATTCCTTATGTTACAACTGTAAATAGTCATAAGAAAAATTATTAATAGACGTATTTTTGTGTATCTACGTTACCAATATAGAAGTAGATAAAGAAGTGATGACATTTTCCGAGATGTATAGTATTGTTGTTATTTTATTAAAAGTACCTAATTGCTAATTGTAGTATCACACTAAATTTTATTTAATTTAACATTTTTTGAATATGTTGTTTTTTAAAATGTCAAATAAATAACCATAAACAGTGTTGTAATTATCTGGCTGCGATTTCAGTTACAATAGTTATTTTTAAACTTGAGCGATATTACATCTGTACTACTTTTTCAAATAAAAAGTAGCATTTTGTTGAATCTCAAATGGTGGATTCGTTATCATGAACAGTATTTGTTAAAAATATTAAATCTAGAAGGTAATAAGTTGTGATGCTTTAAAATTTTCTTTAATCAAAGCTCTGGCTACCGCAAAAAAGTTTTACTGTTTAACAGACAGAGTTCTAAATGCCCTCAATATTTTTATCACTTTACCGCATTGCTTATCTATATGTAATGAGGAGTGTTCTAAAATTCAAAGCGGACAAATATAATAATACATGAATAGAGTAAAATCTAATAAATTTATTGAAGTCAGTTTCTAATTTTTTTAAACTAGATAATCCAAATAAGTACTGGTAATTTGCTTTATCAAGTAATTTAAAAAAAATAAATGTATGCATAAATTAGTATAATTAATTAATAGATGTTTTCTAACAAAAGATATTTTCAGTGGAAACAACGTCAAACATATTATTGGAAATGTCGAGTAGTATTGGTGCTGTCCCTAAGAAACCCAAGCACGAAAAAAGAAAGAAGCAAAATAATACAAAAACTGCAATTTCAAATGCAATAGCTGCAACACAGTCTCATGACAATGATAACAATGCTGATGTAATAATTGAATCAGAAAGAGTTATTAATTATTTGCCTAGCACCATGAACTCTCCGTATGTGATTTCTTCTCCTAAGACCTCATCACCTCCGCAAGCTCAACGTAAATCTAAAAAGGAGCAGGAATTTGATAGAATTGTATTACACGTGCGCCAAGGATCTAGAATTTTAATTTTTTTGAGAGGTTTACCTGGCAGTGGAAAATCTTACCTAGCTAAGGAAATTGTTGACAAAGCAGTAGGGTTATCGGAATATCAAACATTTATTCTAAGTAGTGATGACTACTTCATCAACAAAAGAACTGGTATTTACGAGTATGATCGTACAAAACTGCAAGAAGCGCATGAATGGAATCAGCAGAGGGCTTATAGAAGCATGGCTGGTGGTATTAGTCCTGTCATAATTGACAATACTAATTCTCAAATGTGGGAAATGAAATCTTATGCAATGATGGCGACTAATTACGGTTATAGGATAGAAATCGTTGAACCATTTACATATTGGGCTTTTAATGATAAAGAACTAGCTCGTAGAAATAGGCATGGTGTTCCTAAAACAAAAATTAAAGAAATGTTTGAAAGATACGAAAAGAATATTACTCCAACAAAATTGCTTGCAATGTATGGTTTATCATATAATGCTCACTTTAAGCCGCCTGTGAATAGAAATTACCCTCCAATACCCCACAACTCCATAAACTATAATAAATTAAACGATGCAACCGTTAATTCTGTACGGATTAAACGTCTAACAAATGGCGTAAGCAATGCCATAGCCACTGATTATGGACAAGATGAAAATTTTCAGTTCAATAGTAATGAACCTAACACTTTTTCTAATATTCAAAATTCTATAGATTTAATGGATTTTGAAGATGTGGCTTCCCAATCAGTACCTCATGTGCCTAATATTGAAGAAATTAAATCGGACGAACAAAATTTTAACTCTGTTGATAGCATTTTAATGCATTCCCCAACAAATACTACAGGAGTTTTAGAACCAAGTATTTGGGGTTCATATAACAAACATGATTTAAACACGAGCATCAATTTTGAACCAGAGATGAAAAAGATTCGGACCCATTCTGTTCATATTATCCCTTGTTCTTCTAAGGAATCTGTAGAAGAAGAAGAAGCTCCTTCAGAAAAATTAGAAAGTGCATCAACTTCAACTAATACAAGAGCAGTAGATATTGGTACTACTAAAAATGCAATGCAAATAAACAAATTGAGGAATATCTATCCCAATTTAGATCTTTCTTCATGGGGCCTTCCGGAAAATGCAATGTCTTCTTGGCAATCATGGGATTTTGTAAGTCCATTAAATTGTGCAGCTGAACTTAATAATTACAATTTTGAGGAACGTGCAAAGAGTCAATCTTCTGCACCTGTTGAAACCTTGGAGTCGTCGACCAATACTTCTAGTTCTGACTTTGCATTATTAGATGAAGAATATTCCGCATTAAATCATTTTAAAATGTTGGAAGCCAAAAGTCGAGATATAACTGAAGGTATTATTGTTAGTCCACCAATGAGTCCTCCTAAGAAAACATTATTAGATAAAAGTTCTATGACTAACGAAGATGTTCTCTGTGCTGCTCTATCTAGAGAACGTACTACAAATGATGAAAAGCAAATTCGTGAACTGCGCATGCTGTTTCCCAATATACCTCTTGATTATTTAACGGATGTGTATGAGAAGTGTAAAAAGGATCTCAATTGGGCTGTTGATTTGCTATTAGATGACAGTAAAGAGATTTCTGAGTCATTAACAATCGGTGATTCAACTGATAAATTTAAAGATAGTTCTTTGGAAAGGGAAACTGTAATCGTTAATGAAGAAAATAACGACTCTGACAATTCTGCATTACTTCAAGCTAGTATGGAGGACCTTAAAATTAACATCAATGAACCAGATGTAAACCTAAATGATGAAAAACATAAGTCTTTATCCCAAGAAGTCATAGAATTGAAGAAACACATAGAAGATAATGTTGAAATTAATAAAGATTGTTATTCTCAGCACATTCTCAAAATTAAAAATCTAAGACGTGGCATCAGTAATGATTCAAGTAGCTCACAACAAATAGATCAACCATCTACATCAACAAGTAATTTTGATGCTTATTTCACATCTAAAGGACAAGTAATAGCAGTAAATTCCGATGAAGAACTAGATGATTTTGAACCTGATATAGATTTTCCACAAAGCGAGGAAAGTGAAGAAGAAATGGTTGAGCTTAACCTGGGGAACACCTGCGTTTCACAATTGGAAGCAAAATTTGGTTTTCCAGATGTGTTTCCACAAGGATTCCTGCCAGTTGTACAGGTTCCTGCTTGGCTAGCTGGACAACTACATGCATTTTATGTGGAATCAGTTCTAGGGCAAATGGAAACTCAAAATCAAGTTTTGGATATGATTATCAAAGAAGATGAAGAGTTCGCTAAAAAACTACAGATGCAAGAAGAAGCATCTAGTGTGGTGGAAGATCGAAAAACTCCTGATTTACAACGAATAATGGAGGATGAACAGCTTGCCAGTAATTTGTATAAAAAGCAAACCGAAGAATGGCAGCAATTAACACCAGATAACTTAGCAGCAAAGTTAACAAGACAAAAACTATTTACTGCGTTTCCTACTGTAGAAGAAACTCTATTGACCGAGATTTTACATGCTCATGGGAATTCGTATGAACAAACTATTGAAGTACTGTTGGCTTCTACTGAACGAGATAAAATTGTTGATCCTGATGGAACTATTCGAGAACCACCTATTACTGAAGCCGTTATTAATGAAATGAAAAAAGCTGAGGAAGAAACAAAAACTGTAAGTATATTTTTATATTCTATCGTTGTGATAATTATTCTACATGGTGTCCGAAAAGTATGGAATATTCTATATATCTCGGTAAATATTTATTTTATAAAAAAATGTCTGAAATAAAAGTTGTCTAGTATTTAGTTCTTCCTTACAGGAAGATATTTAGTTAGTGGTTTCTTAAAAAACAAAGGAGCAGCGAATATCGTACCCCTATATTGCACTCATTGATAGAGATGTTTTTTCTCTTTTCAATGATATAAAACTGTAATACTTTTACTGAACTAGTTTTTGAGAAAAAAGCGAAAAAGTGATGGTAGAGTGATGTTAAGTTTATTTTAATAGTCATTGATCTAGACACCTATGATTGCTTTTAATTGTCGAAACAATTGATTGCGCCTTAGAACTGTCAAGGTAGTACGTGCACTTAAAGTCAAAAGTTACTTATTTACAATGGTTAACATCCATTTGTGAGTGAAATACGCTTTTGAAGTAAACAGAAATGGCTCATTTATCCGAAAGGCAACGTACTGAAATTTTAAAGATGCTGGGATATGGAGAAAGAAGGAGGACGCAGACAGAAGTTTGCAATTTGTTTAACAATTTGTACCCCGAATTTCACATTACGCAATCATCTGTAAGTACAATTTGGCACAAATTTCAAGATACGAGCTCCAAAAACGGGCAGAGCTACAGCTTTAAATAATGAAGAAAGTGAAAATGTGATGTTGGCCGTCGTGGAAAATCCACATGTTTCCGTTAGACATATTGCGCGTGATTGTAATACAAGCAAATCCACTGTACACAGCGTCCTGAAAAAGGAAAAGTGGTACCCATGCAGAGCGTGTGTAGTTCAGGAATTATTTACAGACCACTTGGATCGCAGATTGGAATTTTGTGAAGAAATAACCCACCAACTTGAAGGCAATGCAAATTTTCACATATAATCTCATAAGAGCATTAATTCTTTCCGGAAATTTTTTGAGTGCGTTGCAACAACGTCGTATTAATTTGCCCGAGCGGGACGCGAGGGCAAATTAGGACGTTGTTGGAATGCACGAAAAATTATTTCCGGATATGAATTAATGCTCGAATGCAGATTCGGTAAGAAAATCGTAACGACACAAACCCTAAAAAGAAGTAATGTCTACCTACAAAAAATTTCCAAGAAATTTTTTTATTGTCTTGGTTACGGCTCGTGAACTAATTTTTCTATTGGTCATTAATGAGTGTCGTACGATTTTCACATATAATCTCATAAGAGCATTAATTCTTTCTGGAATTTTTTTTTCAGTGCGTTCCAACAACGTCGTATTAATTTGCCCGAGCGGGACGTTGTTGGAATGCACGAAAAATAATTTCCGAATATGAATTAATGCTCGAATGCAGATTCGGTAAGAAAATCGTAACGACACAAATCCTAAAAAGAAGTAATCCATACCTACAAAAAATTTCCAAGAAATTTTGTTGTTATTTTGGTTATGGCTCGTGAACTAATTTTTCTTCTTCTTCTTCGGTTGGCGCTACAACCCGGGGTGAGTTTTGGCCTGCTCTACAATGGTCTGCCATCTCTTTCTGTCGGCAGCTATGGTCTACCAGTTCCTGCATCCAAGTTTCCTAAGATCTTCCGTTACATCATCTTTCCATCTTTTCTTGGGTCTACCCCTATGTCTCGTTTCGCAGGGTTTCCATTCCGTTATCTTTCTTGTTGGTCTTTCCTCTTCCATTCTCTGTATATGACCCAGCCATCTAATTCTTTGAGATTTCACAAACCTCACTATCTTCTCCGTGTATTAGTGCATTTCGTTCGTGGTTCATTCTGCATCTCCATGTTCCATCTGTTTCTTGCACGGGTCCAAATATCTTGCGCAGTATTCTTCTTTCAAAAATTTTTAAACGGTTTTCATCTGCTTTTGTGAGGGTCCATGTTTTACATGCATATGTAGTTATTGGTCTTATTAGGGTCTTGTATAGCTTGTGTTTCGTCGTTTTGCTTATTAGTTGGGATGATATTAGTTTCTTGTATATATACATGCTTTTAGCTCCAGCTATGCATCTTGTCTTAATCTCTTCGCTCATATCGTTCCTATTGTGCTGTTTTGAGCCTAGATAAACGAAGATCGTTACCTTCTCAAAGGTTTGTTCTTCTATTTCCACGTTCTCTTTGTTTGTTTGATTTCTGGTGTTCCTCATGTATTTAGTTTTTTGTGTATTGACCTTTAGACCTACTTCTTTAGCTTCCTTTTTTAGTTTGGTAAATGTTGATTGAAGTGCTTCTTTTTTACGGCAGAATATGACAATATCATCTACATATGCATACAGTTGTTGTCGTTTGGTGTTTAGCAGGTTGTTCCCCAGGTTTAATTTTCGTACTGCTGACTCTAGGGCTAAATTAAATAATACTGCTGATAGAGCATCCCCTTGTCGGACCCCACTGTTCACGTTAAAGCTTTCGGTTAATTTGCTTTGTATTGAGATTACTGCTCTTGATCCTTCTAGCGTCATTCTAGCCAATTTGATAAGTTTCATTGGTATGCCTAAAGATGGTAGTCTGTGCATTAGTGTGTTCCTATGTATTCTGTCGAAAGCTTGTTCGAAGTCCACAAATAGGTTGTATACTGCTATGTTGTGCTCGTAGCATTTCTCAAATAGTTGCCTCATTAAGTGTATTTGGTTGTTGGTGGAGCGGTTTGCTCTGAATCCACACTGATATTCTCCTAATGACTGTTCTGCAAAGTGTGCAACTCTATTGTACAGAATACTTGAAAGTACCGTATAGGATACATTCAACAGCGTTATACCCCTGTAGTTGCTGCATATCTTTCTATTTCCTTTCTTCAGTATCGGGTGTATCACTCCCATCTTCCATTCGTCAGGCATTTGTTCCTCATTCCGTATTCTAATAATTAGTCTGTGTAATCTAACCCATAGTTCTTCTCCTGCATGTTTTAACATTTCTGCTGTTATTGTGTTGATACCTGGGGCTTTGTTATTTTTGAACTTCAATTTTTCTATTGGTCATTAATGAGTGTCGTACGATTTCACAAAAATATTCTTGTTTGCTGACGATGCAATGTTTTGCTTAAACGGCACAGTTAATAAGCAAAACACACAATACTGGTCTTCAACAAATTCTAACTGGTATCTAGAAGGACACACCCAGTACCAGCAGAAAGTTAAATGTGTGGGCAGGATTGATGGGAAACCAGATTTTCGGACTTAATTTTTTTTATGGCAATTTAACGGCCGAGGTTTATCTAAATTTTCTACGATTTGAGGTAGTTCCTGCATTAGCTGTTTTATACCCAAATGAAGACGATCTGGATATACCCCACGACGGAATATGGTTGCAGCAAGACGGGGCCTCTCCACATTTTGGGATTAATGTCTGCCAGTACCTTAATGATACCTTTCGAAATCGTTGGATAGGCAGAAGAGGTCCAGTAGAATGTGCAGCGCGGTCACCAGATTTAAGTCCGCTGGATTTCTTCCTTTGGGGCTACCTTAAAAGTAAGCTTTACGTAAATAGGCCGGGAGACATTGAGAGCTTAAAAAATTGCATTCTCACAGAGATGGGGGCCATCACACCTGAAGCTGTTTCAAATGTGATTGATGAATTTCAATGTACCGGGTGTCTTAAAATGAATTACATCTAGTATGCTTTGAATTTCCCATAATGCAATCCAAACCTTTACTTAAAATTGGCAAGACTGTAAGTCTATGTCAAATTCGACGTTAGCAGGTTAGATTTTACGTCAGTTTTGACACAAACTGACGCAAAACATAACCTGATAACCTCGAATTTGACATAGACTTACAGTATTGCCAATTTAAAGTAAAATTTTAGATTGCATTATGGGAAATTCAAAGCATACTAGATGTAATTCATTTTAAGACACCCGGTAGAATTTATCACTGCCAGGCTGTGAACGGTGCTCAATTTGAACATTTATTGTAGTTTCCTTTTTTTGTGTTCAGATTAATATTAACTGAAAATAAACTTGTTAGAGTTATTTCAGATTAGTTCAGTTATTATGTTAACATTGTAAATTGCATAATAAACTTACATCTCTACCATCACTTTTTTCTCAAAAACTAGTTCAGTAATAGTAGTTTGTACACGAAGGCACTGAAGTTTAGCTTTTTATCACGAATGTGGATGAGGGATAAAAAGGAACTTCAGTGCCGAGCAGTACATTATGTTATATTTGAAATCGAGAAATCGTGAAATTACGACATTTTAACCAACATTTGTAGGTTATGTTAACGTTGGTTGACATTTATCTGTCGCCTCGCCACCTACAAAAAAGTCGTAAAACAATGGATTACTTGACTGCCGATTTCTCGTATTTTAATGACGATTTCGAGATACTTTAATGCTGATTTCAAATAAAAGTATTAAAGTTTTATATCATTGAAAAGAGAAATGAGTACAATAGAGGAGTACCTTGTCATTTAAAAAAATTGTAGTGATATTCGCTGCTCCTTTGATTTTTAAGAAACCACTAACTAAATATCTTCCTGTAATGAAGAACTAAATACTAGACAACTTTTATTTCAGACATTTTTTGATAAAATAAATATTTACCGAGATATATAGAATATTCTATACTTTTCGAACACCCTGTATATGCTTGTCAAGTACCGGGTGATTGTTTTTCTTAGGTTGGCACTGTTTATGTTGGTGGCACTGTAAGTCTATGTCAATTTCAATGTTTGCAGGTTAGGTTTTGTGTCAATCTGTGTCAAAACTGACGTAAAACCTAACCTGCTAACCTCGAATTTGACATAGACTTACAGTGCCAATTTAACTGGGATCAGTAACTTAACCTTGCTTTAAACCATTAACCGATTTTCAAAAATTTTGGCTCTTATTAAAATACTGAATGCACATTTGGTTATACGGGGTAAGTAACGGGAATGCTAAAACTGATCGCAACATTTTTTGCTTGAATGATTTTAATAAATAATGGTTTCTACAAAAAATGTGCAAACTTATAAACTAGACTGCCATTTTTTAAATTTAAAAATAACGTCTCTTAAGATGGTCGCCTCTTGCGTTGACACACTGTCTTAGGTGATGTTTGAAATTTTTCATTAATTTTTGCTATGTATCTGAATTGTCATTGATTAAATTAATTTCTTCACGTATATGTATATTGCTTTAAATGTTGAAAATTCTGAGGGGAGTAGGTATTATAGACAGCTTTTCTATACTCTCCTACGAAGAAGTCAGGTGCAGACTACTATGGCATACTAGCTTTTACCCGCGACTTCGTTATTTGTGTATTAAATAATGTTCCGCCCCGCCCCGCCCCGTCCCGTCCCGCCCCTTTCCCTCCCGTCCAGTCCCGTCCCTTCCCGTCCCGTCCCGCCCCTCCTCTTCCATCCCATCCCCTCCCCTTCCATCCCATCTTTTTCCTTCCCTTTCCGTCCCGTCCGTCCCGCCCCGCCCCGTCCCGCTTTGCCCCGTCCCGTCCCGTCCCGTCCCGTTCCGTCCCTTCCCTTCCCGTCCAGTCCCGTCCCGCTCAGTCCCGTCCCGTCCAGTCCGTCCCGTTCCGTCCAGTCTAGTCCCGTCCCGTCCCGTTTCTTCCCTTATGTCATGTTCACCGTCTTGGACTTAAAAATAAATGCCATTTTCGCAATCAACGTCCCAATAAACCTCAATAACGACACCCATATCGATTTTTAGGCTTACTTACCCCATTTCACCCCCTAAGGGGTTGATTTTCGGAAAATCACGAAATACGTGTTTGCTTATTTGTTTTTAGGAGTACTCCTACGAAGTTTCAAGTCGAAATGTCTATTTAATATTATTTTTCCATACAAAATTGGAACCCCCATTTTACCCCTTTAGGGGTTGAATTTCGAAATATCCTTCCTTATTCCTTGTATACATCATAAAGGGAACCACTGTGCAAAATTTCAGCTTTCTAGGTCCAAGGGTTTGGGCTGGGCGTTGATGAGTCAGTCAGTCAGGACTTTTAGAAATATATATAAGAAGATAAAAAGCCCTTCTGTCTAACTACTCCTATTTCCCCAGGGTGATAGCATTAGTAGCATTGTTGTAATAATGGCAGTCCAGGAACTTAATTGTTGCGCTGTTTATATGTCACTAGTTGGTGATTCATATAAAAATTATACTACAGTTCGTTAAACCATAAAAATTTTGGTTTGTAAAAGTTGTTTTGATTGTAAATGATATGATAAATTAATAAACTAAATAATTGAATCAAATGCTGTGGTATATTATTTTAGTTTATAAAAGCAAAGTATCACATGAGAGATACGTGTCTAGACTTGCAGTTATTCGGTTGAACAAATATGGTAATCATTTAATAATTTGTACGTTTTAATGTTTCAGAGCACCAATGTACCTGACGTACCCAAATCAGCAACTGAATATCGTGAAGAAGCTAGTGCATACCTTAAAAAACACAAAGAATTAATACAAAAAGCTAATCAAGCTTACCAAAAAAAACAATTTCCAGTAGCACAATTTTACTCGGATCTCGCAAAAACCTATACACAGTTATACGATCAAGCCAACGGACTAGCAGCAATGGCATTTTTAGATGAACATTCTAAAAAATTGCAAAGCTACCATACTTTAGATTTGCATTATCTTTATGTAAAGGAAGCAATTGAAGCTTTAGACATGTTTATTGATCAAAATATACAGCTTCTACAGGGTGCCAATAAAAGGTGTGAAAATTTGTTTATAATTACGGGAAGAGGAAAAAGGAGTGATCAGGGAAAGTCACGTCTTAAACCTGCTGTCATGGCCCGGTTAAGAAAACGCAACATATGGTAAATTTTAATTAGAATGAAGTACTTTCTTATTAATTGTCTTAATCGTAGGTATTGTGAAATGAATCCAGGTTTATTGAAAGTTCGAGTACGTGCCGATTCGAAACTGACCAGCAATGTACACTAATTCGGTTAGTAGAATGTGCATTTAAAAGTACAAAATTATACATTTTTAAATGTGTTATCGTTGTTTTTAATTTAAGTGGCCGTTATTTTAAATTCTAACAATTGTATATATTAAATTTATATAAGACATCCCAAGAAGAGGTACATTTTGTTTTTATTGCTGTAATTTTTTTAATTTTTTATCGTAATTCATGTTTAGTATCGGTGGAAGCAAGTAACAAGTTTCACCAAATATCTTTATGTTCTATTAAAAATATTCAAAAAATGCAAGAGCGTACCTTATTAGACCTTTAAATATTAATTTCTATTATGATGTTTAGCAAATACAAAGGACAAACTCTTTTTATATTTGTTATAAGAACAATGTATTATAACATACAGAACACTTAAAATTGCTGTATGTGAAACCTTTTATATAAGAAAATTTGGCAATAGTAAATAAAGATAATGTAGCTCTGCTTTCTTGGGATGATCTGCAATTATTCTTTTTTACTGTAACTTTGAGCTCTATAAATAGCATCATAAGTTAAGTTTTTCATATATATATATTTATCATCTTTAAGATATACTTTAAATGGTGCGACTGGTTACTGTGACTAGTCACAGTGACTGATCATCAAATTACCATGTAAATAATATGTAAGTGTAATGGTTAAATTTTTTTTTATTATTTAGTGAAGTAACATTTTATCGATATTTTAAAAATATAAAATGGAGACATCGAAATAAAAATTTTATATTTTTTCATGGAGTTAGTTCAGCTACAACAGAATAACATTAATATCGTCTTTTTGATCATTACTACAAAAGAAATTGTCAATTTTGTGATAAATATGTACATTTAAATAATTGTCGGTTGCAGTTTACTAAAACCACAGGAAACTATTAAAAAAGTTAGTCGCAACTGGTCATGGCAGTAAGTCACTGTAACCAATCTTGCCATATTATCATACATTTAATAAATGAAGTACAAAGTGTTCATCCATGAGGGTATGACTGAATAAAGGAAAGTAAAATGTGCCTAATTAAAATAGAATTATATTACTATCTATTATTTGATATAATATTGTGAATAAACGTATTAGCTATAAGATTTTTAAAATATTTCATTTTGGTATTTTAGGAAAGCTTTGATTTTCTTTTTAACACTTAATTAACAGTTATATTTTAGTAACTGTAGGTATTATGTTGGTGATTGTACCTAATTTTTCAGGTATTTTTATACAGTAAAGTGTTGTTATCTAACTAATTTGTTTTTATATTATTCTTCCAAGGGCGTATGTCTAACATAGCGCATCAATTGTCGTGGAGATCACTTTCGAGTAGGTTGATTATGGAAAATAAAACATCCACTTCTTTTAGTTGATTAAATGACCTAACTGTAATGTGTAAGGTCCGATGTACCAGCCTTAAACGAAGGCGTTGACAAGTTCTCGGCTAGCTCTTTTAACTCTCGGCAGAAAATGGCGTGGTGTAAGGATCAGGCTAATAAATGTTTCGGGCTTTTAAATTGTAACAGAAGTATAGATACAAATTGGGCGCCTGGTCGTTACTCACAACCTGTAACAACAAAACTAGCTACTTAACAATATGCCACCTACCTTTGGTGTTCCACCACATGCCTAGATTACTCGTTCAGCTAGAGGGGTTGCAGAAGAAAACAACAAATACTAGCAATAGGGGCATTCATTTGAACCCAAGTATTGCAGTAACACATGAATTACTTGTATTAGCTCAGGGGTGGCGAACCTTTATTGATCTACGTGCCATTTTTTCTAAAGAAATGGTTAATGAGGCCATGACGTGCCATCAAATAATGCCAGGTAGAAATAGACTAAAAATACATATTCCTAGGTACATAACCTAGCTAAAAGGCGGGAGCTGAAGAAGACTAACCTGGAGGTGGCGGACAGCCTGGAGTGTCGTGCAAACAACGAAAGTGGGTCCCAAAATTCCGCAAGAGCGTACTGAACGTAAGGATTGCAACCATAAACAATTCTCCTAACGTTTAGTGGGCTTTCGTTGCTTCCAAATTCTCCCTCACAAATGAACCAAGCTATAATTACGCTGGTGAAGAACGAAGCCGAGGGGCAACCAACTTATTCAAGCGAAGGCTGGGACGGAAAAGGTCGAAAAATACTACCACACGCAATTCAATTCAGGTTATCAAAATCTCCCAAAAATTGGAAAAGGACCACCAGAAAAACTATTGGAATGCAGAGTGGTCTAAATTGATAGCAACATAGCTGTAATTTGCTGAAAAATGTTATCACAAGATGAAAATAGGGTTGCTTAGCTACGCAGGGGAACATTTATTCAATATTTAAAAATTAATGTGAATAGGGCTGCCTAACGATCCAGGGGAAAACTTACAAAATAAATGCTTAAAGTAAAATCCAACTAGTTATTTCAAATACTGCATGCGAACTACAAACTAAGCATAACAGCGCCCCTTTAGCTGGCCCTCCGCGTCGCCTGCGCTAGCTCACTCCGTAGCTCACTCCCATCCGTTCAGTCAGAAATTCGCGATAAATCTACCTATCTCTGTCGCGCAGTCTGTTGCCGTTCTGGCACCGGTAGCCTTGTTCACAATGAACTTTGTTACTATGACCTCAAATGTAGACGAAAAAATAAATTGTTTCGATTAGGTACCTAAATTCCTTAATTAAGGCAGTGCCCAAATTATTCTGCCGCGTACCATCAATGGCACGCGTGCCATTGGTTTGCCACCCCTGTATTAGCTCTTAGGCTATGTGGCATTAAACAAAGTGGTAGGACTATTGCCTATCAAATGAAATAATAAATCATAATTGGGAAATTACTTCCAAATATTCAATCCACAAAATGCTAATTACAGCTTTAATCGCACTCCAGGACAACACCTGTGCTATCGCAAATGCATAGCAAACAACGCATAAAGCGCAGTACATGAGTCACTATACACATGCTTATGTCAGTAATTTTAAATTATTAATTCTCGCTCATTAGCGTTCTTAAGGTTTGAGCCAAAAAGGTTGATTAAACTCGCTCAATTTGATTTGCTAAGATCTAAGAAAGAACTGATATAATTAAGGCAATTGCCTTTGTCGGAAAAAGAGGACTGATGTGGCATGTACTTACAGTTTAACTTAATGTTGACGTCCAGCCATCGCAAGTGGAATTATCCTGGTGGCCTCCATCCATAAAGATGCTAATCTAGATTTGACTGCAAAATTCTGAGACTCCTAAGCGAAGACGCCACTGTTAGAAGTCAGCAAACCACAAAAGGTAGCGGCACATGTCGGGAATTCCTAACCAATGCGGAAGCAGAATCGGGGTACTGAATTAACCAAATTTCTAGTCTTCATTTGAGCCCAATTAGCCGATGTAAGACCAAAAACCCACACCAAACGATACTAGCATCTTTAAATTAAAATGGTTTCAGCTTAGCCCAGCAATTCAAATCCGCGAGATTCGAGAGCGTCTTTCTCAAAACAATCAATACTCTGTCAGCCCTTTCGCTGTTTTAACGCCAACTAAGTTGAAATGCTAGACATGTTCTAACACGAAAACTGCAGGTGGTAATCGTCACACCATCCACTGTGATAATGCCCGAATCTCGTACAAATTTGTGTGTAAATATATATAAAATATGTGTAACAATGTGTATATATATAATTTATAAGTTTCGTAGATTTATAGTTTGTTGTAACAATCTTAACTAGTATCACAGTAGCTATTACAGTTATCATTGAGACAAATAACGATTATATAGATTTTTAAATCGCAATAAAGAGGGCGCTGTCACCATTTCTCTTGGAAGGCTATTCCAGTGGTCTACGACTCGGTTAACTAGAGTGTTTTTGTGGTTGTCATGTTTAAACTTGGACTTTTTGATTTTTTGAGTTCTCATTTGAATCTTGAAAAGTAAAGACGTGCTGTTTTGCTTAGATAAGATATCAAGTGTAACATGACATGTGCATGGCTATATGCCAAGTGTTCTGTGATAAGTGTTTAAAAGCTTAAAATTAACAAATACAAAATTCCAATTTATTATAATTTGAATAACTAGAATTGACTCTTAAGACTGTTTCATAACAAATTGAACCAGTGATAACTTACTAAATAAAATGTTCCCCTCGGGGAACTTTCTCGGATTTGACAAAAGTGGACAACCAGTTTATCAACAAACCAATATAACACAGGGTCTTCCAACAACAAGCAACCACATTTCACCCCTAACACAATTAAACTTAACTCAAGCGCCTACACAATGGCCCCCACAATCAAGCTTTTTGACTCCTATGCAAATGCAGGCGCCACCTAACCAATATAATCCCTACCTAATACAACCACAAAGCCAGCAGGAAATAGTAACGCCAATGCAAACAAACAATGAATCGGAATGGCAAACACAAAATTCTAGAAAACAAAAACGTAACTCAGAACAGCAACATTCAAATAAACAAAAAAAACTGGACGACCACTGGTTAAGTGCTCCAACAACCTCAAATAGATTTCAGCCACTTTCAGAAGAGGAAAGCAAGGAAAATGACGAAACAACCGAAGTAGTAAGGCCACCTCCAATTTTCATACACCAGGTAAATAACTTGAAACCCCTCACAGATGTGCTTAACGAACATGCTAAAGACAAGTACACTATTAAACTTGTGGGAATAGTCAAGCCAAAGTCCAACTAACTTGTGATAAACTCTATGGTACCATTATCAAAATCTTAAAAGAAAAAAACACAGAATTTCACTCATTTCAACCAAAACAAAACAGGACATTCAAGGTAGTTCTACGGGACATGCACCCTACAGTTGATATAAAAAGTCTCACCGAGGAAATTACTAAACAAGGACATACTGTAATCAGTATAAGCAACATCAGACATAGAGTCCAGAAAACCCCATTGCCTATGTTTTACGTCCAATTACAGCAAAATGAAAATAACAAAAAAATATACGACATACAATACCTTCTAAATTTAAAAATAAAATTCGAACCGCCACATGTTAAAAGAGAAGTGCTTCAGTGCCTAAACTGTCAGAGATATGGCCACACAAGAAATTTCTGCCACAGAGCTGCAAGATGCGTTAAGTGTGCAGGGGACCATTTAACAAAGAACTGTGAAAGAAAACAAAGAAGCAGCGATGTCAAGTGTGTTAACTGCCAGGGAAACCATCCGGCAAACTACAGGGGCTGCATAGTAGCCAAGGAAATACAAAAACGAATGTATCCACCCCTAAGAAGTAAACAGATGGTTCAACCTGGAATTTCTTACTCCCAAAAAGTAACAGAACAAAACCAACAACAAGCTAATAACTACCAACAAAATCAGAACACCAACAGTAATCAAACTAACAGCAACCTAGAAACAATGATGATGAAACTCATGGAAAGGATGGATACCATGCTAAATTTACTCACGACCGTCATTTCAAAAATCTCTTAATGGATCTATTTCTTAAGATGGCACTCTGGAATGCCAATGGCTTGGCACAGCATTGCCAAGAAGTCACAACATTTTTAAAACAACACAATATTGATATCATGTTAATATCAGAATCACGCTTCACTAATCTAAATTACTTTAAAATCCCCAATTATGTTGTCTATACAACGAACCATCCAGACGGCACTGCACACGCCGGCACTGCAATCATCATTAAATCAGCTATAAAACACTACGAAGTACAAAAATATCAAAAAGAACAAATTCAAGCCACAAACATTTCAGTAGTACTAAACAACAAAGAGGTCATCATTTCAGCGGTTTACTGCCCACCCAAACATTCTATTAAGAAAGAACAATTTCAATCCTTCTTCAACACACTTGGACCCAGATTTATAGCAGGAGGTGATTTTAATTCAAAGCACCAGGAATGGGGATCCAGAGTGACTCTAACCCGCGGCAGAAATTTACTCTCCGCAATGGGAGAAAATAACCTACAACACCTCTCAACTGGAGAACCTACATACTGGCCATCAGACCCCAAAAAACTCCAGACTTATTAGATTTCTGTGTCATCAAAGGTATATCTAAAAATTACTTAAAAGCAGCCTCATGCTTAGACCTGTCCTCAGACCATTCTCCGGTGCTCATCACATATTGTACCCAAATTGTCAAACTTCCAAAACCTCCCAAACTCCACAACAAGAAAACAAACTGGGATTATTTCAGAGAACTTGTGAACGAGAGAGTGAATTTAAAAATACACTGCAAACAATCGCAGATATATATGAAGCCACTGAACACATTAACACCGTAATACAACAATCGTCATGGGATTCCACACCTGACTCGCAAGAATCGATGATTCAAGAATCTGTCCCCATACTTGTCAAACAGAAAGTTGCAGAGAAGAGAAAATTAAGACGGACTTGGCAAAGCACTAGGCATCCTAGAGATAAAACAAAGCTCAACGCTGCAGCACGTGAACTGAAATCACTACTACATAGACTGAAAAACCAGGGAATTCAAGACTACTTGTCAAAACTAACACCTACTGCTGATACTAACTACTCACTATGGAAGGCCACAACAAAGCTAAAAAGACCCCAACTAGCTATCCCGCCAATCCGTACGCCAAACGGTACCTGGGCAAGGAACTCAACCGAAAAAGTAAATACTTTTGCGAATTACCTGAAAAATGTTTTCCAACCTTACCCCTCAACCATCCCAAACGAAGAGGAAGAAGAAATTCGGCAATTTATTGAAGCACCAAACCAAGCCTCAGAAAAACTTAAAAAAATTAAAATGGAGGAAGTAAAAAACGTAATAAATAATTTAAAAATAAATAAGTCTCCTGGTTATGATCTGATAACAGCTAAAACACTAAAGGAACTACCTGAAAACGGTCTCAGAGCTTTACTGTTTTTATTTAATGCTATTTTGAAACTGGAAACCATCCCAGATCAATGGAAAATTGCCCAAATAATTATGATTTTAAAGCCAGGGAAAGACCCTAACGTCATATCATCTTACCGACCTATCAGCCTCCTCCCGATACTTTCCAAAGTCTTTGAGAAGCTCATCCTGCAAAGATTAAAATCAGTCATTGAGGAAAAAAACCTACTACCAAAACACCAGTTTGGTTTCAGAGACCAACACAATACAATACAGCAAGTACACAGAGTAGTGACCAAAATAAACCACGACCTACACTTAAAAAACTACTGCTCCGCAGCATTTCTCGATGTTAGCCAGGCCTTCGACAAAGTCTGGCTAACTGGCTTGCTATACAAAATTAAAAGAACCCTACCACTCAGTTTCTTCAATATACTTAAATCCTATGTAAGCAATCGATTTTTCCAAGTGAAACTTGAAGAAGAGCTGTCAGCTCTGTATCCCATCCAGTCAGGTGTACCACAAGGCAGCGTTCTAGGTCCCACACTCTACTGATATATACATCAGATATCCCAACTACCAGACAAACCATGACAGCCACCTTCGCCGATGACACCGCTGTGCTTGCTTCCCACAATGATCAGCGTATTGCATCACAACTTCTTCAAAATAACCTAAACAAAATAGAAACCTGGATGAAAACTTGGAGAATTAGAGTCAATGAAGACAAATCTGTGCATGTGACGTTCACACTGCGCAAGGAAACCTGCCCTCCTGTCACATTCAACACGAAACAACTACCACAGGCAGATAATGCTAAATACCTGGGCTTGCACCTCGATAAACGATTAACCTGGAGAACACATATCTGGAAAAAACGTAAACAGTTAGATCTAAAGTACCGAAAAATGTACTGGCTCCTTGGTAGAACTTCCCAACTTTCTGTAGACAGCAAGCTACTACTGTATAAGGCCATTCTAAAGCCGGTGTGGACATATGGGATCCAGCTGTGGGGATCAGCCAGCAATTCTAATCTTGAGATCCTCCAGAGATTCCAAAACAAGGTCATCAGGAACATCATCAACGCACCAAGATATGTACCCAATTGGGTCATACAACAGGATATCCCTATACCAACAATAAAAAATGAAATAGTGACCCACAGTGTTAAGCATCATGATAAGCTCAGTGCGCACACTAATGAACTCGCAGCAAATCTACTGGACAGACCATATGTTAAAAGACTCAAAAGACTCGATCCACTTGATCTGCCTAACAGGTTCAACTAGACCAAACTTCAAAATGTTACAACCATAACAGCTTTATATGTTAAATTCAATTAAGGTAGAGTGCTCTCACTGGAGTGTTCTCTCACATGTTATTAATGCATAAAACAAACCATTTACTGAATATTATTTTGTATAATAGATTGTAAATATTCATTGATGTTAATAAAAAAAAAAAAAAAAAAAACTTTTTGATTTTCATGTCATGTCCTCTCAGGTTCTGGGAGAGGGACATGTTGAAGAAACCAAGAAGTTCTGGAGAGTCGTAAGAACCTTTAAGAATCTTGTATGTTTCGATGATGTCAGTACGTTGTCTTCTCGTGGATAGTGTAGCGATGTTTAGTTGTCTAAGTCGGTCTTCATAAGGCAGGTTTCTGATATTTTGCACAAGTCTTGTAGCTTTTCTTTGGACTCCTTCCAGCGCTGAGATGTCTTTTGCATAGTAAGGACTCCAAACGCAGGAACCGTATTCTAGGAGTGGTAGGACATACGTCTGATACAATTTGGCGAATGAGGCATTAACCAGGGATTTGAACGCTTTGCTCAAAAAAAAAGGGCTCTATTTGCCTTTTTAATTGTACAAGTTACATGTCCCTCCCATTTCAGATTGTCCTGTATTAATATACCCAAATCCTTAATGCTTTTCGTTTGTTGCAGCAGTTGTCCGTTGATGGAATATTGGTGACGTGGATTGTTTTTTCCTATGTGAAGAACAGCACATTTTGATTCGTTGAGTGGAATCAACCATTTCCGTGTCCAGTCGACAATGTTGTCTAGCTTGTGCTGCAACTCACGATGGCTTACGAGGGGGTTGGAAAATATTTTAGTGTCGTCTGCATATAAGGAGAAGTTAGTTCTCGTGTGGCAGGTTATATCACTCGTATATAGAATGAACAATATTGGACCCAGGACAGATCCTTGAGCGACGCCACTCGTAACAGCTCGGGCGGTGGAGGCGTGTCTACCAATCTTAACTCGAAATGTTCGGTCTGCAAGGAAAGATTCAAGCCACAATATCAGTTTACCTCGAATACCGAAGTGATGAAGTTTGTGCAATAGGCGTTTGTGGGGCACTCTATCGAAGGCTTTTGCAAAGTGTAAGTAGATCGCATCTGTCGGTTTACCATTGTCCAGATCTCTTATCCATCTTTGTGTGGTGTTGAGTAGATTAGTTACGGTGGATCTTCTGGGGATGAAGCCGTGCTATTGAGGAGGGATGCGACGTGTTCGGCTAGCAAACTCAAGTAACCTGTTAGCAATAAGTCTTTCCATAACCTTGCAGACCGCACTAGTTAAGCTGATAGGTCTATAGTTCGTCGGATTGAATTCGTTACCCTTGTTGGAAAAATGGTCTAATCACAGCCGTTTTCCAGTCAGAGGGAAGTTCGCCCGTGTCCAGGGAATTTGGGAAAATTGTAAGGAGTGCTGGTGCTAATTCGTTTGCACAATTTTTCAGCAAGATAGTTTGTAACTTCAATGGACTGTATGGAATAATACACTAATTTGACGCAAAAAGGCCGTTTATTCAGTGTAATATAAACATGAAATTTGGACCCCTTACTGCAAACGTGTTGCACGGTTCACAGCTGTCGCAAATCTGAGTTAGACGGGGTGACGCCAATACATAGCAAGGAGGGGGCATAAACAATGTACAGGGTGTTACAAACATTTCTCAACATGCCGCCGGCCTTGAAAGTATAACTTTCAATGAGAAACAATATTTACATATTTGTATGACATAAACAAGAAATCTAATTTTAATGCTAACAGTCTCTAGCCGCACAAACGCACAAAAAGGCCCTTCACTTCACTCTCACTTACACCTCGGTGTTCCCCAGCGGGAGGGGGCAAAGCTTAGCGAAGGAGCGACGTATGATGCCGTTGGACGTACGGACGGAGGCCACTCGGTTGACTCCATCTTTTCCAGGGTAGAGTTGAACGATGCGTCCTAATCTCCATTGAAGGGGAGGTGCGTTGTCCTCTTTAACCAATACCAAGGACCCCTCAACTAGATCGGAATGGTGCAAATTCCATTTTGAACGTTGCTGGAGTTCTGACAAATACTCCTTACTCCAACGTGACCACATATGCTGCTGGAGCTTT
Source organism: Agriotes lineatus (assembly GCA_940337035.1). Lineage (NCBI taxonomy): Eukaryota > Metazoa > Arthropoda > Insecta > Coleoptera > Elateridae > Agriotes > Agriotes lineatus. The sequence continues at coordinate 72,202 of CALNHX010002712.1, read as the reverse complement.
TGAATTCTCTGGTACGTTGACAATCGTGAATCGGGGACCTCTTGTACATCGGGATCTGGAGCTGATACCAGAGGTCGACCAACCAAGAAGTGAGCAGGCGTTAGCGGCTCTAGGTCGTTGGGGTCTGACGATAGAGGGGATAACGGACGGGAATTGAGGATTGCTTCAATTTGTATTAGCAAGGTGCAAAGCTCTTCATAAGTAAGAAGCGCATTACCTGTTACACGTTTTAAATGGTGTTTAGAGGACTTTATGCCTGCCTCCCACAGTCCACCAAAGTGTGGGCTGTGCGCGGGAATAAAATGCCAGCTGATTCCCTCACTAATCGCGTACTGAGCAATAGCAACATTCTGTTCTTTAAGAAGCATGCCTAATTCGAGGAGCTCGGAATTAGCTCCTACAAAATTTGTCCCATTGTCCGAGTAAATATGGGCAGGGTTGCCTCTTCGGCCTATAAATCGCCTAAGAGCAAGTATGAAACACGCTGTTGTGAGGTCAGTGACCAGTTCGAGGTGCACTGCCTTTGTGGAAAAACATATGAAAAGGCATAAATACGCCTTGTTGGTTTTACAACCGCGACCTTTTCGGTCTTTGACCGTTATGGGGCCGGCATAGTCGACTCCGGTTACATAGAAAGGGGGTGACGGTTCAGTTCGTGACCCAGGAAGGTTGCCCATAATTGGCTCAGTGAGTTTAGGTGAAAATCGGTAACACCTTAAGCATTGGTGTACAACTTGTTTAACGAGATTCCTGGCTGAAACAATCCAGAAGCTCTCTCTTAGGGTCGAGAGCAATAGCTGGGGTCCAGCGTGGAGCAACCGAATGTGCTCCCGAGAAACAATGAGTTTAGCAAGATGGTGCTTTCCTGAAACTACCATCGGGAATTTTGTATTAAATGAAAACTGGGAATTTCTGAGTCTACCTCCGACTCGAATGATTCCGTTCGAGTCCAAAAATGGGTTTAGCCTTTTTAATGAACTGCAATTCTTCACAGATTCGGACCTACTAAGCTGCTTGAGCTCTTCAGGAAAGGACTCGGTTTGAGAAATTTTGACTAAAGATAAGAGTGCTTCTTGCAGCTCCTTTGGACTAAGGGACCCAATGGCACGTTCGACCTTGGGGATGAAGCAGTTGCTTCGAAATCGTAGGCAATACGCTACTATTCTTTGTAATCTAGTGAGATTAGAAAATGTATTAAATGGAAATTCAAGTGTAGAAACCGCCGATGACAGGCACTGTGGTTTCTGTTTTAGGTCTGGTAGGTTTGGATTTGAGGCGTTTGAAATTGGCCATGAATTCTCATCTTTGAGAAGAAAGGTGGGGCCATTCCACCAAATGCTAGACTCCTTTAACTGTCGTGGGGAAACACCCCTGGAAAGCAGATCAGCTGGGTTAGACTTGGTGGGAACGTGCCTCCACGTAGCATGAGATGTGAGTTGTTGAACATCGGCAACTCTGTTGCAAACAAAGGGTTTCAGGAGGTTGGGGCTTGTCTTCAACCACCCTATGACAATAGTAGAATCTGTCCACAGAATACAACGACTTATGGTTAAATTTAATGCTTTCAGAACTAGGTCTGAAAGTTTGGCAAGAAGAACGGCTCCGCAGAGCTCAAGTTTCGGAATTGTGATGGGTTTCAGTGGTGCAACTTTGGATTTCGCACAGAGAAGTGATACGTGAATTTGATTGATATGGTCCTTTGAACGCAAGTAAATGCATGCGCAATTTGCATGATTAGAGGCATCGCAGAAACCATGTAGTTCTACCTCTGTGAATTCTTTGCAAAGAACGTGACGAGGAATTTTTAGATCATTGAGGAGTGTGAGCTCGTTGCGATATGAACTCCATTTATCTTGGATACTGTTAGGAACTTGATCATCCCAAGACAGCTTTTCCATCCATAACTGTTGCAAAAGAATTTTTACATTAATAATGCATGGCGTGAGAAGACCTAAAGGATCAAATATTTGTGATATTTCTGAGAGAATGATACGTTTGGTCATCCTTCCACAAGAGGAATTTGGTATTGAATACATTAACTGGTCAGTGTGAAAATGCCAGACTAGACCTAACGTGTTTGTGTGCTCATGGGAGCCAAACTCAAGAACACCTGGGTGAATATCAGCTTGGTGAATATCACTGAGGACTGCTGGGTCGTTAGAGATCCACTTGCGCAATTTAAAACAACCTGACCTAAGAACATTGAGAAGACTTGAACAAATGTGACGTGCTTGATCTAGGGTGTCAGCGCCTGTGAGCAGGTCGTCAACGTAGAAATCTTCCTTTATTATTTTGGCGATTTCGGGTAATGAATCTTCACATTCAATGCCTAGTTGGGTTAAACAACGAATTGAAAGGAAACTGGCTGATGCAGTTCCATATGTGACACTATTCAAATTGTAAGTTTGAAGTGATTCTGTGGGACTAGATCGCCACAGGATGCGCTGGAGAATGCGCTGGCTAGGTTCTACTTGCACCTGCCTGTACATTTTTTCGATGTCTGCGGATATTGCATAGAAATGCTTGCGAAATCTAACAAGGATCGAAAATAGATCTTGTTGTATGGTCGGGCCAACCATCTGTATACTATTCAATGAATGCCCTGTAGAAGTAACCGCAGAACCATTGAAGACTACTCTGAGCTTAGTAGTAAGGCTCTCCTCTTTGAGTACTCCGTGTTGGGGGAGATAATATGAAATTTCTGAAGAAGTGGGATTGGCTACGGACATGTGGCCAAGGTCCTCGTACTCTTTCATGAAGGCGATGTATCTTTCTGAGAGAACTAGGTTTGACTGTAGTTTCTTCTCAAGTGATTGAAATCGTTTACGAGCTGTTTGAAATGAATCACCCAATACAGTCGCAGGGCTCTTGAAGGGGATTGAAACTATAAATCTACCCTCGGCGTCCCGACGGGTATTTTGAACGAAATGAGCCTCGCAGGCGTTTTCCTCCTTTGAGAAAACTTTCTCGATTGGGTAGTGCTCGAGCTCCCAAAATCTCGTAAGTGAATCTGGGGTGTCTTCGAGGCAACTAATATTGCAATGGCTTTGGCTTTGGCTTACCAAGCTGGTGCTGGTTGGACCAGAAATTACCCATCCAAAACGTGTCTTTTGGAGGATTGGAAGATTTGGGCCTAAAGAGATTTGCCCTATACACAAGAGCTTCCAGAAGACTGGAGCACCTAACAAAATGTCAATTTCGCCAGGCACATTAAAGGAAGGGTCAGACAATTTGATGTTGTCTGGGATCCTGTACTTGGTGCGATCAACGCGAAAACCGGACAAAAACGTAACTCAGAACAGCAACATTCAAATAAACAAAAAAAACTGGACGACCACTGGTTAAGTGCTCCAACAACCTCAAATAGATTTCAGCCACTTTCAGAAGAGGAAAGCAAGGAAAATGACGAAACAACCGAAGTAGTAAGGCCACCTCCAATTTTCATACACCAGGTAAATAACTTGAAACCCCTCACAGATGTGCTTAACGAACATGCTAAAGACAAGTACACTATTAAACTTGTGGGGAATAGTCAAGCCAAAGTCCAACTAACTTGTGATAAACTCTATGGTACCATTATCAAAATCTTAAAAGAAAAAAACACAGAATTTCACTCATTTCAACCAAAACAAAACAGGACATTCAAGGTAGTTCTACGGGACATGCACCCTACAGTTGATATAAAAAGTCTCACCGAGGAAATTACTAAACAAGGACATACTGTAATCAGTATAAGCAACATCAGACATAGAGTCCAGAAAACCCCATTGCCTATGTTTTACGTCCAATTACAGCAAAATGAAAATAACAAAAAAATATACGACATACAATACCTTCTAAATTTAAAAATAAAATTCGAACCGCCACATGTTAAAAGAGAAGTGCTTCAGTGCCTAAACTGTCAGAGATATGGCCACACAAGAAATTTCTGCCACAGAGCTGCAAGATGCGTTAAGTGTGCAGGGGACCATTTAACAAAGAACTGTGAAAGAAAACAAAGAAGCAGCGATGTCAAGTGTGTTAACTGCCAGGGAAACCATCCGGCAAACTACAGGGGCTGCATAGTAGCCAAGGAAATACAAAAACGAATGTATCCACCCCTAAGAAGTAAACAGATGGTTCAACCTGGAATTTCTTACTCCCAAAAAGTAACAGAACAAAACCAACAACAAGCTAATAACTACCAACAAAATCAGAACACCAACAGTAATCAAACTAACAGCAACCTAGAAACAATGATGATGAAACTCATGGAAAGGATGGATACCATGCTAAATTTACTCACGACCGTCATTTCAAAAATCTCTTAATGGATCTATTTCTTAAGATGGCACTCTGGAATGCCAATGGCTTGGCACAGCATTGCCAAGAAGTCACAACATTTTTAAAACAACACAATATTGATATCATGTTAATATCAGAATCACGCTTCACTAATCTAAATTACTTTAAAATCCCCAATTATGTTGTCTATACAACGAACCATCCAGACGGCACTGCACACGCCGGCACTGCAATCATCATTAAATCAGCTATAAAACACTACGAAGTACAAAAATATCAAAAAGAACAAATTCAAGCCACAAACATTTCAGTAGTACTAAACAACAAAGAGGTCATCATTTCAGCGGTTTACTGCCCACCCAAACATTCTATTAAGAAAGAACAATTTCAATCCTTCTTCAACACACTTGGACCCAGATTTATAGCAGGAGGTGATTTTAATTCAAAGCACCAGGAATGGGGATCCAGAGTGACTCTAACCCGCGGCAGAAATTTACTCTCCGCAATGGGAGAAAATAACCTACAACACCTCTCAACTGGAGAACCTACATACTGGCCATCAGACCCCCAAAAAACTCCAGACTTATTAGATTTCTGTGTCATCAAAGGTATATCTAAAAATTACTTAAAAGCAGCCTCATGCTTAGACCTGTCCTCAGACCATTCTCCGGTGCTCATCACATATTGTACCCAAATTGTCAAACTTCCAAAACCTCCCAAACTCCACAACAAGAAAACAAACTGGGATTATTTCAGAGAACTTGTGAACGAGAGAGTGAATTTAAAAATACCACTGCAAACAATCGCAGATATATATGAAGCCACTGAACACATTAACACCGTAATACAACAATCGTCATGGGATTCCACACCTGACTCGCAAGAATCGATGATTCAAGAATCTGTCCCCATACTTGTCAAACAGAAAGTTGCAGAGAAGAGAAAATTAAGACGGACTTGGCAAAGCACTAGGCATCCTAGAGATAAAACAAAGCTCAACGCTGCAGCACGTGAACTGAAATCACTACTACATAGACTGAAAAACCAGGGAATTCAAGACTACTTGTCAAAACTAACACCTACTGCTGATACTAACTACTCACTATGGAAGGCCACAACAAAGCTAAAAAGACCCCAACTAGCTATCCCGCCAATCCGTACGCCAAACGGTACCTGGGCAAGGAACTCAACCGAAAAAGTAAATACTTTTGCGAATTACCTGAAAAATGTTTTCCAACCTTACCCCTCAACCATCCCAAACGAAGAGGAAGAAGAAATTCGGCAATTTATTGAAGCACCAAACCAAGCCTCAGAAAAACTTAAAAAAATTAAAATGGAGGAAGTAAAAAACGTAATAAATAATTTAAAAATAAATAAGTCTCCTGGTTATGATCTGATAACAGCTAAAACACTAAAGGAACTACCTGAAAACGGTCTCAGAGCTTTACTGTTTTTATTTAATGCTATTTTGAAACTGGAAACCATCCCAGATCAATGGAAAATTGCCCAAATAATTATGATTTTAAAGCCAGGGAAAGACCCTAACGTCATATCATCTTACCGACCTATCAGCCTCCTCCCGATACTTTCCAAAGTCTTTGAGAAGCTCATCCTGCAAAGATTAAAATCAGTCATTGAGGAAAAAAACCTACTACCAAAACACCAGTTTGGTTTCAGAGACCAACACAATACAATACAGCAAGTACACAGAGTAGTGACCAAAATAAACCACGACCTACACTTAAAAAACTACTGCTCCGCAGCATTTCTCGATGTTAGCCAGGCCTTCGACAAAGTCTGGCTAACTGGCTTGCTATACAAAATTAAAAGAACCCTACCACTCAGTTTCTTCAATATACTTAAATCCTATGTAAGCAATCGATTTTTCCAAGTGAAACTTGAAGAAGAGCTGTCAGCTCTGTATCCCATCCAGTCAGGTGTACCACAAGGCAGCGTTCTAGGTCCCACACTCTACCTGATATATACATCAGATATCCCAACTACCAGACAAACCATGACAGCCACCTTCGCCGATGACACCGCTGTGCTTGCTTCCCACAATGATCAGCGTATTGCATCACAACTTCTTCAAAATAACCTAAACAAAATAGAAACCTGGATGAAAACTTGGAGAATTAGAGTCAATGAAGACAAATCTGTGCATGTGACGTTCACACTGCGCAAGGAAACCTGCCCTCCTGTCACATTCAACACGAAACAACTACCACAGGCAGATAATGCTAAATACCTGGGCTTGCACCTCGATAAACGATTAACCTGGAGAACACATATCTGGAAAAAACGTAAACAGTTAGATCTAAAGTACCGAAAAATGTACTGGCTCCTTGGTAGAACTTCCCAACTTTCTGTAGACAGCAAGCTACTACTGTATAAGGCCATTCTAAAGCCGGTGTGGACATATGGGATCCAGCTGTGGGGATCAGCCAGCAATTCTAATCTTGAGATCCTCCAGAGATTCCAAAACAAGGTCATCAGGAACATCATCAACGCACCAAGATATGTACCCAATTGGGTCATACAACAGGATATCCCTATACCAACAATAAAAAATGAAATAGTGACCCACAGTGTTAAGCATCATGATAAGCTCAGTGCGCACACTAATGAACTCGCAGCAAATCTACTGGACAGACCATATGTTAAAAGACTCAAAAGACTCGATCCACTTGATCTGCCTAACAGGTTCAACTAGACCAAACTTCAAAATGTTACAACCATAACAGCTTTATATGTTAAATTCAATTAAGGTAGAGTGCTCTCACTGGAGTGTTCTCTCACATGTTATTAATGCATAAAACAAACCATTTACTGAATATTATTTTGTATAATAGATTGTAAATATTCATTGATGTTAATAAAAAAAAAAAAAAAAAAAAACTTTTTGATTTTCATGTCATGTCCTCTCAGGTTCTGGGAGAGGGACATGTTGAAGAAACCAAGAAGTTCTGGAGAGTCGTAAGAACCTTTAAGAATCTTGTATGTTTCGATGATGTCAGTACGTTGTCTTCTCGTGGATAGTGTAGCGATGTTTAGTTGTCTAAGTCGGTCTTCATAAGGCAGGTTTCTGATATTTTGCACAAGTCTTGTAGCTTTTCTTTGGACTCCTTCCAGCGCTGAGATGTCTTTTGCATAGTAAGGACTCCAAACGCAGGAACCGTATTCTAGGAGTGGTAGGACATACGTCTGATACAATTTGGCGAATGAGGCATTAACCAGGGATTTGAACGCTTTGCTCAAAAAAAAAGGGCTCTATTTGCCTTTTTAATTGTACAAGTTACATGTCCCTCCCATTTCAGATTGTCCTGTATTAATATACCCAAATCCTTAATGCTTTTCGTTTGTTGCAGCAGTTGTCCGTTGATGGAATATTGGTGACGTGGATTGTTTTTTCCTATGTGAAGAACAGCACATTTTGATTCGTTGAGTGGAATCAACCATTTCCGTGTCCAGTCGACAATGTTGTCTAGCTTGTGCTGCAACTCACGATGGCTTACGAGGGGGTTGGAAAATATTTTAGTGTCGTCTGCATATAAGGAGAAGTTAGTTCTCGTGTGGCAGGTTATATCACTCGTATATAGAATGAACAATATTGGACCCAGGACAGATCCTTGAGCGACGCCACTCGTAACAGCTCGGGCGGTGGAGGCGTGTCTACCAATCTTAACTCGAAATGTTCGGTCTGCAAGGAAAGATTCAAGCCACAATATCAGTTTACCTCGAATACCGAAGTGATGAAGTTTGTGCAATAGGCGTTTGTGGGGCACTCTATCGAAGGCTTTTGCAAAGTGTAAGTAGATCGCATCTGTCGGTTTACCATTGTCCAGATCTCTTATCCATCTTTGTGTGGTGTTGAGTAGATTAGTTACGGTGGATCTTCTGGGGATGAAGCCGTGCTATTGAGGAGGGATGCGACGTGTTCGGCTAGCAAACTCAAGTAACCTGTTAGCAATAAGTCTTTCCATAACCTTGCAGACCGCACTAGTTAAGCTGATAGGTCTATAGTTCGTCGGATTGAATTCGTTACCCTTGTTGGAAAAATGGTCTAATCACAGCCGTTTTCCAGTCAGAGGGAAGTTCGCCCGTGTCCAGGGAATTTGGGAAAATTGTAAGGAGTGCTGGTGCTAATTCGTTTGCACAATTTTTCAGCAAGATAGTTTGTAACTTCAATGGACTGTATGGAATAATACACTAATTTGACGCAAAAAGGCCGTTTATTCAGTGTAATATAAACATGAAATTTGGACCCCTTACTGCAAACGTGTTGCACGGTTCACAGCTGTCGCAAATCTGAGTTAGACGGGGTGACGCCAATACATAGCAAGGAGGGGGCATAAACAATGTACAGGGTGTTACAAACATTTCTCAACATGCCGCCGGCCTTGAAAGTATAACTTTCAATGAGAAACAATATTTACATATTTGTATGACATAAACAAGAAATCTAATTTTAATGCTAACAGTCTCTAGCCGCACAAACGCACAAAAAGGCCCTTCACTTCACTCTCACTTACACCTCGGTGTTCCCCAGCGGGAGGGGGCAAAGCTTAGCGAAGGAGCGACGTATGATGCCGTTGGACGTACGGACGGAGGCCACTCGGTTGACTCCATCTTTTCCAGGGTAGAGTTGAACGATGCGTCCTAATCTCCATTGAAGGGGAGGTGCGTTGTCCTCTTTAACCAATACCAAGGACCCCTCAACTAGATCGGAATGGTGCAAATTCCATTTTGAACGTTGCTGGAGTTCTGACAAATACTCCTTACTCCAACGTGACCACATATGCTGCTGGAGCTTTTGAATTCTCTGGTACGTTGACAATCGTGAATCGGGGACCTCTTGTACATCGGGATCTGGAGCTGATACCAGAGGTCGACCAACCAAGAAGTGAGCAGGCGTTAGCGGCTCTAGGTCGTTGGGGTCTGACGATAGAGGGGATAACGGACGGGAATTGAGGATTGCTTCAATTTGTATTAGCAAGGTGCAAAGCTCTTCATAAGTAAGAAGCGCATTACCTGTTACACGTTTTAAATGGTGTTTAGAGGACTTTATGCCTGCCTCCCACAGTCCACCAAAGTGTGGGCTGTGCGCGGGAATAAAATGCCAGCTGATTCCCTCACTAATCGCGTACTGAGCAATAGCAACATTCTGTTCTTTAAGAAGCATGCCTAATTCGAGGAGCTCGGAATTAGCTCCTACAAAATTTGTCCCATTGTCCGAGTAAATATGGGCAGGGTTGCCTCTTCGGCCTATAAATCGCCTAAGAGCAAGTATGAAACACGCTGTTGTGAGGTCAGTGACCAGTTCGAGGTGCACTGCCTTTGTGGAAAAACATATGAAAAGGCATAAATACGCCTTGTTGGTTTTACAACCGCGACCTTTTCGGTCTTTGACCGTTATGGGGCCGGCATAGTCGACTCCGGTTACATAGAAAGGGGGTGACGGTTCAGTTCGTGACCCAGGAAGGTTGCCCATAATTGGCTCAGTGAGTTTAGGTGAAAATCGGTAACACCTTAAGCATTGGTGTACAACTTGTTTAACGAGATTCCTGGCTGAAACAATCCAGAAGCTCTCTCTTAGGGTCGAGAGCAATAGCTGGGGTCCAGCGTGGAGCAACCGAATGTGCTCCCGAGAAACAATGAGTTTAGCAAGATGGTGCTTTCCTGAAACTACCATCGGGAATTTTGTATTAAATGAAAACTGGGAATTTCTGAGTCTACCTCCGACTCGAATGATTCCGTTCGAGTCCAAAAATGGGTTTAGCCTTTTTAATGAACTGCAATTCTTCACAGATTCGGACCTACTAAGCTGCTTGAGCTCTTCAGGAAAGGACTCGGTTTGAGAAATTTTGACTAAAGATAAGAGTGCTTCTTGCAGCTCCTTTGGACTAAGGGACCCAATGGCACGTTCGACCTTGGGGATGAAGCAGTTGCTTCGAAATCGTAGGCAATACGCTACTATTCTTTGTAATCTAGTGAGATTAGAAAATGTATTAAATGGAAATTCAAGTGTAGAAACCGCCGATGACAGGCACTGTGGTTTCTGTTTTAGGTCTGGTAGGTTTGGATTTGAGGCGTTTGAAATTGGCCATGAATTCTCATCTTTGAGAAGAAAGGTGGGGCCATTCCACCAAATGCTAGACTCCTTTAACTGTCGTGGGGAAACACCCCTGGAAAGCAGATCAGCTGGGTTAGACTTGGTGGGAACGTGCCTCCACGTAGCATGAGATGTGAGTTGTTGAACATCGGCAACTCTGTTGCAAACAAAGGGTTTCAGGAGGTTGGGGCTTGTCTTCAACCACCCTATGACAATAGTAGAATCTGTCCACAGAATACAACGACTTATGGTTAAATTTAATGCTTTCAGAACTAGGTCTGAAAGTTTGGCAAGAAGAACGGCTCCGCAGAGCTCAAGTTTCGGAATTGTGATGGGTTTCAGTGGTGCAACTTTGGATTTCGCACAGAGAAGTGATACGTGAATTTGATTGATATGGTCCTTTGAACGCAAGTAAATGCATGCGCAATTTGCATGATTAGAGGCATCGCAGAAACCATGTAGTTCTACCTCTGTGAATTCTTTGCAAAGAACGTGACGAGGAATTTTTAGATCATTGAGGAGTGTGAGCTCGTTGCGATATGAACTCCATTTATCTTGGATACTGTTAGGAACTTGATCATCCCAAGACAGCTTTTCCATCCATAACTGTTGCAAAAGAATTTTTACATTAATAATGCATGGCGTGAGAAGACCTAAAGGATCAAATATTTGTGATATTTCTGAGAGAATGATACGTTTGGTCATCCTTCCACAAGAGGAATTTGGTATTGAATACATTAACTGGTCAGTGTGAAAATGCCAGACTAGACCTAACGTGTTTGTGTGCTCATGGGAGCCAAACTCAAGAACACCTGGGTGAATATCAGCTTGGTGAATATCACTGAGGACTGCTGGGTCGTTAGAGATCCACTTGCGCAATTTAAAACAACCTGACCTAAGAACATTGAGAAGACTTGAACAAATGTGACGTGCTTGATCTAGGGCAGGGGTGGCGAACCACTGGCACGCGTGCCATTGATGGCACGCGACAAAATAATTTGGGCACGGCATTAATTAAGGAATTTAGGTACCTAATCAAAACAATTTATATTTAACAATGAAAGAACATGAAGCTTGAAGGCGCAAATAAAACAATTATTGTTATGATAGATCTCAAGTATTTCCCGAACTTGAAAAAGTCACCAGAGATTTGGATTTACACGAAAAACCAGACCCAGCAAAAGTCACTTAATAGTTTAATTTGGCAATTAATTCTTCCATTAAAGAATTTTCATCGAGATTTTCTCAGTTCAAAGAATTATCAGAAACACTCAAGTTTATTATGTATCCTGATGTGACTTCACTTGATAAACTGAACTTGGCCAAATTTGATTGGTTGGAAATTGAAGAAGTTGAAATGCAGCTGACTGATTTCCAGTCTAGTTCAATATGGATTCAATAATTTATCGAAACAAGGAAAGAGTTCGAATTTCATGAAATAGAAAGACTATCTGTATCAGATAATATGAGTACTAATGCCAATATCAAATTTATGGAAACGTGGAATTCAATTCGAGACACATTTAGCTGTCTGAAGAAGCTGGCTTTTGCTATCGTAACAATATTTTCATCTAGCTATGCCTGCGAGTCATTATTTTCAGAATTTAAGTTGTGAAAATTGACAATTAGAAATTTAACATTATAGTTTATGGAGATAAATTATGTCAATAAAATTTGAAAATATGTGTTATATTACTAATGCATGATTTTCACTATTGGAATAATAAAAAATCAATAGGTGGTAACATGTTTAATATTTTAAAACTTTTAAGTTAGAAACCGTTTCGCAACTTATGGTTGCATCACCAGTTGTTATAGTTGAAAATATATAGTTTAAAAATGGGGTTTACATTTATAACGATATTATATAGTTGAAATTTGACATTGTGTTGAATTAATTACGACTTTTTTCTAATTATGAAGTTTTCGTTTTTGTTTTTATGTTAAAATTTAAAAATTTTATATGGGTAACATGTTGATTAATTTAATTTATTTTAATAAATGATCAAAAATAAATTAAATTAATCAACATTTTACCCATATAAAATTTTTCAATTTTAACATAAAAACGAAAATGAAAACTTCATAATTAGAAAAAGGTCGTAATTAATTCAACACAATGTCAAATTTCAACTATTTAATATCGTTATAAATGTAAAGCCAATTTTTAAACTATATAATAACAACTGATGATGCAACCATAAGTTGCGAAACGTCTTGTAATTTTTAAAAGTTTTCAAATATTAAACATGTTACGATTTATTGATTTTTTATTATTCCAATAGTGAAAATCATGCATTAATAATATAACACATATTTCAAAATTTTATTGACATAATTTATCTCCGTAAACTATAATTATTTTCAGAAATGAATAACATTAAAAACTCGCTTAGAAGCCGTTTGTCAGATGAGTCCAGTTCAGCTTGAATTCTGCTAAAAGTAACAAAGTATGAAGATAATATAAGCTATTTAGCATCTAATTTACAACAGCAGAAGCGGCACCATTTTTTTTCATTTAAATAAACATAACGTTAGTATTGCCGTACAAAATGTATATTTTTAGTTGCAAATAAAGAGTTTTAAGTTGATAGTATTTAGTTTTATTTTTTTCCCCATTAATCACTAAGTCAAGATTGTTTGATGACACGTCATGGCCTGATTAAACATTTCTTTAGAAAAAATGGCACGTAGATATATAAAGGTTCGCCACCCCTGATCTAGGGTGTCAGCGCCTGTGAGCAGGTCGTCAACGTAGAAATCTTCCTTTATTATTTTGGCGATTTCGGGTAATGAATCTTCACATTCAATGCCTAGTTGGGTTAAACAACGAATTGAAAGGAAACTGGCTGATGCAGTTCCATATGTGACACTATTCAAATTGTAAGTTTGAAGTGATTCTGTGGGACTAGATCGCCACAGGATGCGCTGGAGAATGCGCTGGCTAGGTTCTACTTGCACCTGCCTGTACATTTTTTCGATGTCTGCGGATATTGCATAGAAATGCTTGCGAAATCTAACAAGGATCGAAAATAGATCTTGTTGTATGGTCGGGCCAACCATCTGTATACTATTCAATGAATGCCCTGTAGAAGTAACCGCAGAACCATTGAAGACTACTCTGAGCTTAGTAGTAAGGCTCTCCTCTTTGAGTACTCCGTGTTGGGGGAGATAATATGAAATTTCTGAAGAAGTGGGATTGGCTACGGACATGTGGCCAAGGTCCTCGTACTCTTTCATGAAGGCGATGTATCTTTCTGAGAGAACTAGGTTTGACTGTAGTTTCTTCTCAAGTGATTGAAATCGTTTACGAGCTGTTTGAAATGAATCACCCAATACAGTCGCAGGGCTCTTGAAGGGGATTGAAACTATAAATCTACCCTCGGCGTCCCGACGGGTATTTTGAACGAAATGAGCCTCGCAGGCGTTTTCCTCCTTTGAGAAAACTTTCTCGATTGGGTAGTGCTCGAGCTCCCAAAATCTCGTAAGTGAATCTGGGTGTCTTCGAGGCAACTAATATTGCAATGGCTTTGGCTTTGGCTTACCAAGCTGGTGCTGGTTGGACCAGAAATTACCCATCCAAAACGTGTCTTTTGGAGGATTGGAAGATTTGGGCCTAAAGAGATTTGCCCTATACACAAGAGCTTCCAGAAGACTGGAGCACCTAACAAAATGTCAATTTCGCCAGGCACATTAAAGGAAGGGTCAGACAATTTGATGTTGTCTGGGATCCTGTACTTGGTGCGATCAACGCGAAAACCGGACAAAAACGTAACTCAGAACAGCAACATTCAAATAAACAAAAAAAACTGGACGACACTGGTTAAGTGCTCCAACAACCTCAAATAGATTTCAGCCACTTTCAGAAGAGGAAAGCAAGGAAAATGACGAAACAACCGAAGTAGTAAGGCCACCTCCAATTTTCATACACCAGGTAAATAACTTGAAACCCCTCACAGATGTGCTTAACGAACATGCTAAAGACAAGTACACTATTAAACTTGTGGGGAATAGTCAAGCCAAAGTCCAACTAACTTGTGATAAACTCTATGGTACCATTATCAAAATCTTAAAAGAAAAAAACACAGAATTTCACTCATTTCAACCAAAACAAAACAGGACATTCAAGGTAGTTCTACGGGACATGCACCCTACAGTTGATATAAAAAGTCTCACCGAGGAAATTACTAAACAAGGACATACTGTAATCAGTATAAGCAACATCAGACATAGAGTCCAGAAAACCCCATTGCCTATGTTTTACGTCCAATTACAGCAAAATGAAAATAACAAAAAAATATACGACATACAATACCTTCTAAATTTAAAAATAAAATTCGAACCGCCACATGTTAAAAGAGAAGTGCTTCAGTGCCTAAACTGTCAGAGATATGGCCACACAAGAAATTTCTGCCACAGAGCTGCAGATGCGTTAAGTGTGCAGGGGACCATTTAACAAAGAACTGTGAAAGAAAACAAAGAAGCAGCGATGTCAAGTGTGTTAACTGCCAGGGAAACCATCCGGCAAACTACAGGGGCTGCATAGTAGCCAAGGAAATACAAAAACGAATGTATCCACCCCTAAGAAGTAAACAGATGGTTCAACCTGGAATTTCTTACTCCCAAAAAGTAACAGAACAAAACCAACAACAAGCTAATAACTACCAACAAAATCAGAACACCAACAGTAATCAAACTAACAGCAACCTAGAAACAATGATGATGAAACTCATGGAAAGGATTGATACCATGCTAAATTTACTCACGACCGTCATTTCAAAAATCTCTTAATGGATCTATTTCTTAAGATGGCACTCTGGAATGCCAATGGCTTGGCACAGCATTGCCAAGAAGTCACAACATTTTTAAAACAACACAATATTGATATCATGTTAATATCAGAATCACGCTTCACTAATCTAAATTACTTTAAAATCCCCAATTATGTTGTCTATACAACGAACCATCCAGACGGCACTGCACACGCCGGCACTGCAATCATCATTAAATCAGCTATAAAACACTACGAAGTACAAAAATATCAAAAAGAACAAATTCAAGCCACAAACATTTCAGTAGTACTAAACAACAAAGAGGTCATCATTTCAGCGGTTTACTGCCCACCCAAACATTCTATTAAGAAAGAACAATTTCAATCCTTCTTCAACACACTTGGACCCAGATTTATAGCAGGAGGTGATTTTAATTCAAAGCACCAGGAATGGGATCCAGAGTGACTCTAACCCGCGGCAGAAATTTACTCTCCGCAATGGGAGAAAATAACCTACAACACCTCTCAACTGGAGAACCTACATACTGGCCATCAGACCCCCAAAAAACTCCAGACTTATTAGATTTCTGTGTCATCAAAGGTATATCTAAAAATTACTTAAAAGCAGCCTCATGCTTAGACCTGTCCTCAGACCATTCTCCGGTGCTCATCACATATTGTACCCAAATTGTCAAACTTCCAAAACCTCCCAAACTCCACAACAAGAAAACAAACTGGGATTATTTCAGAGAACTTGTGAACGAGAGAGTGAATTTAAAAATACCACTGCAAACAATCGCAGATATATATGAAGCCACTGAACACATTAACACCGTAATACAACAATCGTCATGGATTCCACACCTGACTCGCAAGAATCGATGATTCAAGAATCTGTCCCCATACTTGTCAAACAGAAAGTTGCAGAGAAGAGAAAATTAAGACGGACTTGGCAAAGCACTAGGCATCCTAGAGATAAAACAAAGCTCAACGCTGCAGCACGTGAACTGAAATCACTACTACATAGACTGAAAAACCAGGGAATTCAAGACTACTTGTCAAAACTAACACCTACTGCTGATACTAACTACTCACTATGGAAGGCCACAACAAAGCTAAAAAGACCCCAACTAGCTATCCCGCCAATCCGTACGCCAAACGGTACCTGGGCAAGGAACTCAACCGAAAAAGTAAATACTTTTGCGAATTACCTGAAAAATGTTTTCCAACCTTACCCCTCAACCATCCCAAACGAAGAGGAAGAAGAAATTCGGCAATTTATTGAAGCACCAAACCAAGCCTCAGAAAAACTTTAAAAAATTAAAATGGAGGAAGTAAAAAACGTAATAAATAATTTAAAAATAAATAAGTCTCCTGGTTATGATCTGATAACAGCTAAAACACTAAAGGAACTACCTGAAAACGGTCTCAGAGCTTTACTGTTTTTATTTAATGCTATTTTGAAACTGGAAACCATCCCAGATCAATGGAAAATTGCCCAAATAATTATGATTTTAAAGCCAGGGAAAGACCCTAACGTCATATCATCTTACCGACCTATCAGCCTCCTCCCGATACTTTCCAAAGTCTTTGAGAAGCTCATCCTGCAAAGATTAAAATCAGTCATTGAGGAAAAAAACCTACTACCAAAACACCAGTTTGGTTTCAGAGACCAACACAATACAATACAGCAAGTACACAGAGTAGTGACCAAAATAAACCACGACCTACACTTAAAAAACTACTGCTCCGCAGCATTTCTCGATGTTAGCCAGGCCTTCGACAAAGTCTGGCTAACTGGCTTGCTATACAAAATTAAAAGAACCCTACCACTCAGTTTCTTCAATATACTTAAATCCTATGTAAGCAATCGATTTTTCCAAGTGAAACTTGAAGAAGAGCTGTCAGCTCTGTATCCCATCCAGTCAGGTGTACCACAAGGCAGCGTTCTAGGTCCCACACTCTACCTGATATATACATCAGATATCCCAACTACCAGACAAACCATGACAGCCACCTTCGCCGATGACACCGCTGTGCTTGCTTCCCACAATGATCAGCGTATTGCATCACAACTTCTTCAAAATAACCTAAACAAAATAGAAACCTGGATGAAAACTTGGAGAATTAGAGTCAATGAAGACAAATCTGTGCATGTGACGTTCACACTGCGCAAGGAAACCTGCCCTCCTGTCACATTCAACACGAAACAACTACCACAGGCAGATAATGCTAAATACCTGGGCTTGCACCTCGATAAACGATTAACCTGGAGAACACATATCTGGAAAAAACGTAAACAGTTAGATCTAAAGTACCGAAAAATGTACTGGCTCCTTGGTAGAACTTCCCAACTTTCTGTAGACAGCAAGCTACTACTGTATAAGGCCATTCTAAAGCCGGTGTGGACATATGGGATCCAGCTGTGGGGATCAGCCAGCAATTCTAATCTTGAGATCCTCCAGAGATTCCAAAACAAGGTCATCAGGAACATCATCAACGCACCAAGATATGTACCCAATTGGGTCATACAACAGGATATCCCTATACCAACAATAAAAAATGAAATAGTGACCCACAGTGTTAAGCATCATGATAAGCTCAGTGCGCACACTAATGAACTCGCAGCAAATCTACTGGACAGACCATATGTTAAAAGACTCAAAAGACTCGATCCACTTGATCTGCCTAACAGGTTCAACTAGACCAAACTTCAAAATGTTACAACCATAACAGCTTTATATGTTAAATTCAATTAAGGTAGAGTGCTCTCACTGGAGTGTTCTCTCACATGTTATTAATGCATAAAACAAACCATTTACTGAATATTATTTTGTATAATAGATTGTAAATATTCATTGATGTTAATAAAAAAAAAAAAAAAAAAAACTTTTTGATTTTCATGTCATGTCCTCTCAGGTTCTGGGAGAGGGACATGTTGAAGAAACCAAGAAGTTCTGGAGAGTCGTAAGAACCTTTAAGAATCTTGTATGTTTCGATGATGTCAGTACGTTGTCTTCTCGTGGATAGTGTAGCGATGTTTAGTTGTCTAAGTCGGTCTTCATAAGGCAGGTTTCTGATATTTTGCACAAGTCTTGTAGCTTTTCTTTGGACTCCTTCCAGCGCTGAGATGTCTTTTGCATAGTAAGGACTCCAAACGCAGGAACCGTATTCTAGGAGTGGTAGGACATACGTCTGATACAATTTGGCGAATGAGGCATTAACCAGGGATTTGAACGCTTTGCTCAAAAAAAAAGGGCTCTATTTGCCTTTTTAATTGTACAAGTTACATGTCCCTCCCATTTCAGATTGTCCTGTATTAATATACCCAAATCCTTAATGCTTTTCGTTTGTTGCAGCAGTTGTCCGTTGATGGAATATTGGTGACGTGGATTGTTTTTTCCTATGTGAAGAACAGCACATTTTGATTCGTTGAGTGGAATCAACCATTTCCGTGTCCAGTCGACAATGTTGTCTAGCTTGTGCTGCAACTCACGATGGCTTACGAGGGGGTTGGAAAATATTTTAGTGTCGTCTGCATATAAGGAGAAGTTAGTTCTCGTGTGGCAGGTTATATCACTCGTATATAGAATGAACAATATTGGACCCAGGACAGATCCTTGAGCGACGCCACTCGTAACAGCTCGGGCGGTGGAGGCGTGTCTACCAATCTTAACTCGAAATGTTCGGTCTGCAAGGAAAGATTCAAGCCACAATATCAGTTTACCTCGAATACCGAAGTGATGAAGTTTGTGCAATAGGCGTTTGTGGGGCACTCTATCGAAGGCTTTTGCAAAGTGTAAGTAGATCGCATCTGTCGGTTTACCATTGTCCAGATCTCTTATCCATCTTTGTGTGGTGTTGAGTAGATTAGTTACGGTGGATCTTCTGGGGATGAAGCCGTGCTATTGAGGAGGGATGCGACGTGTTCGGCTAGCAAACTCAAGTAACCTGTTAGCAATAAGTCTTTCCATAACCTTGCAGACCGCACTAGTTAAGCTGATAGGTCTATAGTTCGTCGGATTGAATTCGTTACCCTTGTTGGAAAAATGGTCTAATCACAGCCGTTTTCCAGTCAGAGGGAAGTTCGCCCGTGTCCAGGGAATTTGGGAAAATTGTAAGGAGTGCTGGTGCTAATTCGTTTGCACAATTTTTCAGCAAGATAGTTTGTAACTTCAATGGACTGTATGGAATAATACACTAATTTGACGCAAAAAGGCCGTTTATTCAGTGTAATATAAACATGAAATTTGGACCCCTTACTGCAAACGTGTTGCACGGTTCACAGCTGTCGCAAATCTGAGTTAGACGGGGTGACGCCAATACATAGCAAGGAGGGGGCATAAACAATGTACAGGGTGTTACAAACATTTCTCAACATGCCGCCGGCCTTGAAAGTATAACTTTCAATGAGAAACAATATTTACATATTTGTATGACATAAACAAGAAATCTAATTTTAATGCTAACAGTCTCTAGCCGCACAAACGCACAAAAAGGCCCTTCACTTCACTCTCACTTACACCTCGGTGTTCCCCAGCGGGAGGGGGCAAAGCTTAGCGAAGGAGCGACGTATGATGCCGTTGGAAATACGGACGGAGGCCACTCGGTTGACTCCATCTTTTCCAGGGTAGAGTTGAACGATGCGTCCTAATCTCCATTGAAGGGGAGGTGCGTTGTCCTCTTTAACCAATACCAAGGACCCCTCAACTAGATCGGAATGGTGCAAATTCCATTTTGAACGTTGCTGGAGTTCTGACAAATACTCCTTACTCCAACGTGACCACATATGCTGCTGGAGCTTTTGAATTCTCTGGTACGTTGACAATCGTGAATCGGGGACCTCTTGTACATCGGGATCTGGAGCTGATACCAGAGGTCGACCAACCAAGAAGTGAGCAGGCGTTAGCGGCTCTAGGTCGTTGGGGTCTGACGATAGAGGGGATAACGGACGGGAATTGAGGATTGCTTCAATTTGTATTAGCAAGGTGCAAAGCTCTTCATAAGTAAGAAGCGCATTACCTGTTACACGTTTTAAATGGTGTTTAGAGGACTTTATGCCTGCCTCCCACAGTCCACCAAAGTGTGGGCTGTGCGCGGGAATAAAATGCCAGCTGATTCCCTCACTAATCGCGTACTGAGCAATAGCAACATTCTGTTCTTTAAGAAGCATGCCTAATTCGAGGAGCTCGGAATTAGCTCCTACAAAATTTGTCCCATTGTCCGAGTAAATATGGGCAGGGTTGCCTCTTCGGCCTATAAATCGCCTAAGAGCAAGTATGAAACACGCTGTTGTGAGGTCAGTGACCAGTTCGAGGTGCACTGCCTTTGTGGAAAAACATATGAAAAGGCATAAATACGCCTTGTTGGTTTTACAACCGCGACCTTTTCGGTCTTTGACCGTTATGGGGCCGGCATAGTCGACTCCGGTTACATAGAAAGGGGGTGACGGTTCAGTTCGTGACCCAGGAAGGTTGCCCATAATTGGCTCAGTGAGTTTAGGTGAAAATCGGTAACACCTTAAGCATTGGTGTACAACTTGTTTAACGAGATTCCTGGCTGAAACAATCCAGAAGCTCTCTCTTAGGGTCGAGAGCAATAGCTGGGGTCCAGCGTGGAGCAACCGAATGTGCTCCCGAGAAACAATGAGTTTAGCAAGATGGTGCTTTCCTGAAACTACCATCGGGAATTTTGTATTAAATGAAAACTGGGAATTTCTGAGTCTACCTCCGACTCGAATGATTCCGTTCGAGTCCAAAAATGGGTTTAGCCTTTTTAATGAACTGCAATTCTTCACAGATTCGGACCTACTAAGCTGCTTGAGCTCTTCAGGAAAGGACTCGGTTTGAGAAATTTTGACTAAAGATAAGAGTGCTTCTTGCAGCTCCTTTGGACTAAGGGACCCAATGGCACGTTCGACCTTGGGGATGAAGCAGTTGCTTCGAAATCGTAGGCAATACGCTACTATTCTTTGTAATCTAGTGAGATTAGAAAATGTATTAAATGGAAATTCAAGTGTAGAAACCGCCGATGACAGGCACTGTGGTTTCTGTTTTAGGTCTGGTAGGTTTGGATTTGAGGCGTTTGAAATTGGCCATGAATTCTCATCTTTGAGAAGAAAGGTGGGGCCATTCCACCAAATGCTAGACTCCTTTAATTGTCGTGGGGAAACACCCCTGGAAAGCAGATCAGCTGGGTTAGACTTGGTGGGAACGTGCCTCCACGTAGCATGAGATGTGAGTTGTTGAACATCGGCAACTCTGTTGCAAACAAAGGGTTTCAGGAGGTTGGGGCTTGTCTTCAACCACCCTATGACAATAGTAGAATCTGTCCACAGAATACAACGACTTATGGTTAAATTTAATGCTTTCAGAACTAGGTCTGAAAGTTTGGCAAGAAGAACGGCTCCGCAGAGCTCAAGTTTCGGAATTGTGATGGGTTTCAGTGGTGCAACTTTGGATTTCGCACAGAGAAGTGATACGTGAATTTGATTGATATGGTCCTTTGAACGCAAGTAAATGCATGCGCAATTTGCATGATTAGAGGCATCGCAGAAACCATGTAGTTCTACCTCTGTGAATTCTTTGCAAAGAACGTGACGAGGAATTTTTAGATCATTGAGGAGTGTGAGCTCGTTGCGATATGAACTCCATTTATCTTGGATACTGTTAGGAACTTGATCATCCCAAGACAGCTTTTCCATCCATAACTGTTGCAAAAGAATTTTTACATTAATAATGCATGGCGTGAGAAGACCTAAAGGATCAAATATTTGTGATATTTCTGAGAGAATGATACGTTTGGTCATCCTTCCACAAGAGGAATTTGGTATTGAATACATTAACTGGTCAGTGTGAAAATGCCAGACTAGACCTAACGTGTTTGTGTGCTCATGGGAGCCAAACTCAAGAACACCTGGGTGAATATCAGCTTGGTGAATATCACTGAGGACTGCTGGGTCGTTAGAGATCCACTTGCGCAATTTAAAACAACCTGACCTAAGAACATTGAGAAGACTTGAACAAATGTGACGTGCTTGATCTAGGGTGTCAGCGCCTGTGAGCAGGTCGTCAACGTAGAAATCTTCCTTTATTATTTTGGCGATTTCGGGTAATGAATCTTCACATTCAATGCCTAGTTGGGTTAAACAACGAATTGAAAGGAAACTGGCTGATGCAGTTCCATATGTGACACTATTCAAATTGTAAGTTTGAAGTGATTCTGTGGGACTAGATCGCCACAGGATGCGCTGGAGAATGCGCTGGCTAGGTTCTACTTGCACCTGCCTGTACATTTTTTCGATGTCTGCGGATATTGCATAGAAATGCTTGCGAAATCTAACAAGGATCGAAATAGATCTTGTTGTATGGTCGGGCCAACCATCTGTATACTATTCAATGAATGCCCTGTAGAAGTAACCGCAGAACCATTGAAGACTACTCTGAGCTTAGTAGTAAGGCTCTCCTCTTTGAGTACTCCGTGTTGGGGGAGATAATATGAAATTTCTGAAGAAGTGGGATTGGCTACGGACATGTGGCCAAGGTCCTCGTACTCTTTCATGAAGGCGATGTATCTTTCTGAGAGAACTAGGTTTGACTGTAGTTTCTTCTCAAGTGATTGAAATCGTTTACGAGCTGTTTGAAATGAATCACCCAATACAGTCGCAGGGCTCTTGAAGGGGATTGAAACTATAAATCTACCCTCGGCGTCCCGACGGGTATTTTGAACGAAATGAGCCTCGCAGGCGTTTTCCTCCTTTGAGAAAACTTTCTCGATTGGGTAGTGCTCGAGCTCCCAAAATCTCGTAAGTGAATCTGGGGTGTCTTCGAGGCAACTAATATTGCAATGGCTTTGGCTTTGGCTTACCAAGCTGGTGCTGGTTGGACCAGAAATTACCCATCCAAAACGTGTCTTTTGGAGGATTGGAAGATTTGGGCCTAAAGAGATTTGCCCTATACACAAGAGCTTCCAGAAGACTGGAGCACCTAACAAAATGTCAATTTCGCCAGGCACATTAAAGGAAGGGTCAGACAATTTGATGTTGTCTGGGATCCTGTACTTGGTGCGATCAACGCGAAAACCGGGCATGACGCCGCTAATCTGGTCTATAACAAGACATGAGACTCCTATAGTGAATTGTGTGTGATGTGCTAACAGCTCGACATCACATCTCAAATGAACGTGGGAAGTGACTTTACTTAACCCTGAAACAATAACATTTGCATCATTGACTCGCAGATTTAGCTTTTTAGAAAGACCTGAAGTAATGAAGTTAGACTGAGACCCTGAATCCAACAGGATTCGAACAGAGTGTGGAGTTCCGGCAGAATCAAGGATCTGCGCAGATGCAATGGGTAGCAGCGTTTGAACTTCGTTGGAACAAAATGCTGAAGTGATCTTGCTTGGTTCAACAGGAATTTCTGCGTCCTTTGCAGGTCCTGGTTGTACCGAAGCTACTGTAAGCGGATCCTCATGCAAAAGAGTATGATGCCTTCCCTTACATTTCCTACATGTGTATTGGGAAGTACATTTATATGAAAAGTGACCCTTGGATAGGCAATTCAGGCATACCTTGAGCTCTTTTGCCTTATGCATTCTATTATGTGCAGTAAGTTTTTGAAAATCATCACATTTTGCTAGAGAATGGAATTTGTTACAAAATAAACATGTGGGATTACTCGAAACAAAGGACTTTGAATGTGCCTTGGATTTTTCAGGAACAGATTTTTCCTGCTTTGCTTCTAGGGTTTCTAAAACATCCGCAGTGTCTTTGAGAAAATCTTTGAACTCCTCAAGAGTAGGCAGCTCTGTATTGGAACTTCTTTTCAAGGACTCCCACTCGCGGGCTGTTTTGGAATCAAGTTTCTTTGAAATTATGAAAATTATAAATGTTTCTAACAGAGCTTGGTCTGAGGCTAAGGATTTTAGCGCAGTGATATGCTTGAAAAGTGTGTCATTTACCTTTCTTAACTTTTGAGCCGATTCCTTGGTTAATGGCTCGAGATCGAAAATAGTTTTTAAATGATTGTAAACTAGCATTCTAGGGTTATTATACCTAGCACAAATACTACCCCAAGCTACTTGGTAGTTGGCAGCAGTAAATTCTAAAGATTTGATTATTTCTGACGCTTGACCACTAAGGCTGGCCTTTAGGTAGTGCAACCTTTGAATATCAGTAATCGACTTATTATCGTGTATAAGATTTTTAAAGATTTCTCTGAATTCAAGCCAATCTGAAATATCGCCATTATACTTTGGCAGATTTATAGTAGGGAGTTTTATAAATGGGGTGCTAGAATTTGCAGAAGCTACGCTAGAACCGTTAGAATGCAAACTACCCTCGCGCGGAAATGAATTACTTCGATATTTGTTTATTAAAACGTTTGCATCAGCAATTGCACCAAAGTAGGAATCTTCAAACGCTTGACGGTATTCATCAGCGTCTGGGGTAGCCTCCCCATCTGATGCATTGCTAGCTTGCTCTATTTTGTTTTGAATTTCTTCGAATTCCGGCAACAGACCGTTGGCTACGTTTAGCCTTGCTTCTAATTCTTCAACTTGCATTGCAGTAATATTCTCGTCAATATCTAATAGCTTGCTAACAAAAGTACGAAATCGCGTTAATTTACCCTTTAAAATCCCTCGGGAATGAATTAATGCCTCCATTGTACCAAATATCGTATAGCAATAAAATATTGTATTTAATTACGAGCGAAATATATTCGTAGAACCTCTGTTTAATTTTGCTAATATTTGCGGTGAGAAAATCGACTGGCAATTTGTTAATTATTGAGAATAATTACAAGCATATATATTATGCGAATAAAGCTTTGCACAAATGCTAAATACAGTTAAGCGGTGAACAACAAAGGAAATTGTAAAAATGGAACTCACATTAAAATATGCAGGTGGCCATCTACGGCGCACGTGGCTCGCTTGTTGCAGCTTGCTTGATTCACCCGAGAACCGGTCTCGCGGTGTCTCGGTGCACTTGCACTTGAAGATGTAGCGCTGTGATGCGTGTTGCCCTCCTTGTCGCACCCACAGGGAATGGAATTGAATATCGGAACGATTTATAACTTTGCACTATTCTGTTCGAAATTTGGCTCGCATGGACCAAATGTAACTTCAATGGACTGTATGGAATAATACACTAATTTGACGCAAAAAGGCCGTTTCTTCAGTGTAATATAAACATGAAATTTGGACCCCTTACTGCAAACGTGTTGCACGGTTCACAGCTGTCGCAAATCTGAGTTAGACGGGGTGACGCCAATACATAGCAAGGAGGGGGCATAAACAATGTACAGGGTGTTACAAACATTTCTCAACATAGTTGGTATCAAGTCTGGGCCAGAGCTAGAATTTGCATTTAATGATTTTAAAATTTTAATTATATCAGCAATCGAAAGATGTCTTCAAGAAAGTGTGTTGCAGGGACTGAATCTACAGGGGGTAGGGGGCCATCCGGTTCTATAACGTAAAATTTTTCAAACTCTTTAGCAAAGGAATCAGCGATTTTTGCTAAGTCAGTGATGATCTCATGGTTGGCAGAGCGAAGAGCAGTTGGGTATTCAGCAGTAGAGACCATTTGACGTCGAATATAAGCATATATCTGTTTCCCACTGGCTTGTGCTATATTTTGCTCGTAGCGCTTTCGATTCGTTTGCAGGGTGTTATTTATTTCATTTCGGAGGGCTTTATACTTTTCATAGTAGAATGGAAGTTTCGTTCTGCGGTAGAGTGTCCAGATTTTATGTTTTTTATGTATTTTGCGTAGAGTGTATTCCGTGATCCATGGTTTGGTCCGATTTGGTGGTTTTGATTGCTATGGCGAGTGACAGTTGAGAGTGTCCAAAGATAGGTTTTTGAGCAAATTCCAGGAATTGTTCAAACTTAGGTTTATGTTGATATTTTCCTGCAAAGATAGAGTAAGACTATTTTTTATGCTGACAAAATCCGCTCGCCAGTAGTTCTTTCGTTTTTCTGCGTGCGGAGAGACTATTCATTTGACATACTTGGAGTTCGGTAATAATTAAGGAGTGGTTACTGTTACCAATTGGCACTAGAAGGGTGGGCGGCGATAAGGCGTTTTTGTCATTTGTGAATATTAGATAAAGAGTGGAAGGTCTCTGGTTGTTCCTATGTCTGGTTGGATCCTTGACTAGTTGTGTAAATGGCGTATTATTGAAAGTACTGAGATATTCCCGAGCTATGGGGGTGGCATTTGCTGTAGTGGGGTGTGGCCAGGATAGTGATGGAAGGTTAAAATCCCCGAAGATGATTGATGTTGTTTCGCGATCGCTAGCTTTCATAATTTGTTCCATAATAGCGATGTCCGCTTCAGTTGTAATAGTTGTAGGAGGTCGATATACGACACCAACCTCTAGCGTTAGTTGTCTCATACGGATATCCAACCATAACGTCTCAGATCTAACGTCGAACAGCTCGTCAATGTGAGTAACGGAGAGAATATCATCATTCAGGCCATTCTTCACATATATAGCTACGCCCCCACCCTCTTCCATCTGGTCTGTCCTTGCGATATAGTGAGTATCCAGTCAGGTCTACCATGCAGTCGGGAATGTCGGGATTCAGCCATGTCTCAGACAGTATGACGATGTTCGGGTCATGTCGAAGAACCTCAACCTGGAATTGATCAAATTTTGCCAAGAGACTAGCAACGTTTGTGTACATTAGTTTGTATGGGGTTTCTACTGCTGCCTTGTGTAGTTTCCCGGGCGAGATTGACGTAGCTCTCCAGGTATAATTTTGGGGATTCCTCTCACATACTTGCTGGTTGCGTTCTTGTCAGTTGCTTGGACTTCAATCAACTCTCTCCTAAGCTGGTTGAGGGTTTCGCGTTGTAGTGGGGTTTGATCACATTTTATAAGGATCGGAGGTGGCGCATTCTTACTGTTACGGAGTATTTAACGTGGGTAGATCTGGGGAGTTGAACGAGACTTTGAGAGGTCTGCTTGTTGACGGATTACGTTTGCCGAGACGGGAATAATGTGCGTTTTTGAGCTGAACTGGTAAAGAATACACACTTTAGTAATAATACATATTTCTTTAATTAATTTTTATATTTGTTGACACTAGATGAAATCGAAATTATAAATATCCTTGACCCAGAACTTGGTCCTTCCCATCAAGATGCGGTTGGCCCAATTATTCCTGTCACCGTAGCCCAACCCCATCCATCCACAAGATCTGCGAAAGCAGTATTACCAAGAAAAAATTAAAAATGAAAAAATCCAAACAATTGTTTTAAATCTTCAAGTTAAAAAATTGCAATTAGAAATAAAGAAGTTAAAAAATTAAAATAATTTTTCGTTATTTATCTAGCAAATACTGTAGCAATCGGTGCATTTCGCACTGCATAATTTGGATTATTATTGTTGCCTTCGCCAAAAATGAAATCCTCATCTCCAATTTCGTCAAAATAGTCCTCAATATGGTCATTTTGTTCTATGCAGATATTGTGCAATACTCCACAATAGTGATGGGAAGTTTCGATACTTTTGCGGACTCGTTCATTCCAATCCCATTCCGCAAGTGGATCGAGTCCATCGGATTCGATCCTCGGATTGACATCGAAATTGAATGTGTCAGACACCCTGGGTCTTTGGTCATTCCGGACCCGGAACGAACAACGCGCTATCTTTGTTTTGGTGAATGGTCACGCAGTCGGTAATTCAGTATGTTTATATGTCTCAAACATCAATTGGGCACATGCAAAGCCGCCAAAAGCCATAAATCACTGATAACTGATAAAATAGCATGCAACTTCGGCCGTATCATGTGTCGCCTGTCCACGTCGAGCCTCTAAAACGAACACCATCATCATTTGCTGTTCCCCATCAACACATTGTATTGTATTCTGTATTGAAATGGATTGAATAACGGAATGCCAAAAAAGAATGAATGTCCGCGAGAATTGACGCCTTGCGACCTTTTCGTTCCTCGGAACGAATCCGGACCGAAACTTGGACTCGATCCAAATCGATCCTGCCCCGGATTCGATCCTTTGTATCGAATCCGACCGGATTGACACATCGCTACTCCACAAGCAACAATCACTTTCAGATAGTGTCCAATTTGAGTCGTATGCCATATTTTAAGCAGGAAAATCTGCGCTTAAGCACACCAAAAAACCTTTCCACTGTATTACGAGTAATGATGTGGGCCCTGTTATAAGCTGCTTGACTGGCATTCATTTGATTCACAGTCACCGGAGTTAAAAGGTATGGTTTACATGGGTAACCACTGTCGCCCAGTAAGAAGCCATTATCATATCTACCCATACGAAATTCAACAGGAAGAGGGGAGTCATTAAATATGGTACTGTCCTGCACAGATCCTGGCCACCGAGAAATGATGTGCATCAATTTTAATTGGGAGTTACAAATCGCTTGAACGTTTATGCTAAAGTATCCTTTTCTGTTTCTGTATAATTCAGCGTTGGGACCACCAGGGGACTGGATACAAACATGCGTGCAATCGACGACCCCCACAACTCGTGGAAATCCAGCAATGTTAAAAAATCCTTGTTTTGTTACCAATAATTCCTCATTGGTATGAGGCATTTTTATATATTGTCGAGAAAGAAGTGCAATCTGATGAGTAACACGCCGAACTACTCTACATATATTTGATTTGTGAATATGCATGTAATCACCAATTAACTCAAGAAAGCTACCTGAGGCATAAAATCGAAGGGCAATCAAGATCTGGGTACGTGCATCAAGGGATTTGTTTCTATGAGTTCTTGGTTCAAGTGCATCCCCGATTGAATGAACTAAATTCATCACTGTTATTTTGTTAAGCCGAAATCTTTTCTTAAAGTCCACATCATGAAGATCGAAAGGATTTTCTCGATTGAGTATGATCCGAATCCGTCGTGGCAATATTTGTGGTGGTTCTTGATGATCTTCATCACTTGACGAGGAAGATAAGTCAGATAGCATCCTGTGCTTGTATTTCAATTATTTTTATTTAAATATTATGATATTATTAATCATTAAACCATTTACAGGATAAAAAGACAGAAGAATAAAAATTAATTTTGTTAAAAATTTAATTAAAGATTAACAATTCGTTAACACTCCATTAATTATTTGTCAAATTTTAATTATTTGTTAACAAATAATTAAAGGGCAATTAAGTTTTGTGCAACCGGGCATAATGATAAGCATTTTCAACCAAATAAACACAAAAACCTATAATTCAGTGGCGTACCTGAATATTTTTAAAAAGATCAAGTATTGAATAGTTATAGAACATTTTTAGCTAATTTTAACCAAATGTCAATTGTAAAAATGTAATTAACGATAGAAATGGTAAAACACCATATTGTATAAAGGGTGATTTATAACGTACGGAGGAGATTTTTAGGGTAGATAGATGGGGCTAAAGTAAACATTTTTTATTAACAAACATTTGATGAAAAACTAATAATAAATAAAAAATCTGGTGTGATACACGCACACAACTTCCTTTTACAGTGATCTTATAATTAGCCAAATATTTTATTTTAAATTTTTAAGCATTTTGTCAAAAATTTTCAAAAAATTACAAATTCTACGAAAACGGTACAAAATAGAGCGTTAGTTGAAGAGACAAATTTTCACATATAATCTCATAAGAGCATTAATTCTTTCCGGAAATTTTTTTGAGTGCGTTCCAACAACGTCGTATTAATTTGACCGAGCGGGACGCGAGGGCAAATTAGGACGTTGTTGAATGCATGAAAAATAATTTCCGGATATGAATTAATGCTCGAATGCAGATTCGGTAAGAAAATCGTAACGACACAAACCCTAAAAAGAAGTAATGTCTACCTACAAAAGAATTTTAAGCTAAATTCAAAAATGTAATAATATACCGGGTGTTCTATTTAAAATAGGAGTTAATAAAAAAAATGGAAAAAAATCTGGTGTGATACACTCACACAACTTCCTTTTACAGTGTTCTTATAATTAGTCAAAAATTTCATTTTTAATTTTAACCATTTGTCAAAAATTTTCAAAAATTACAAATTCTACAAAAACGGTACAAAATAGAGCGTTAGTTGAACAGACAAATTTTCTCTAGAATTGTAAGGTAAATTCAAAAATGTAATAATATACCGGGTGTTTTATTTAAAATAGGAGTTAATAAAAAAAATAGAAAAAAAAACAAAAGAAACTCACTTTAGAAATATTCAACTGGAAAATCACCTATTTCACATCAATACACATTAAAAATGTAGTAAAAATTTAAAGTTTAAAAAAAATCGTTAGAGCCGTTTTTGGAAAAATCGAAAAAAACTGAAAAATCACAAGAGTAAACACCTACTTCCGGTTATGCGATTTTCTTCAAAAGCTTGCTGTCTTATCTACATAGTACACAAAACTTATATTTGAAGTTTCAACGCCATACCTCTTTTCGTTTTTGAGATATTCTGTTCACAGACAGACACACACACAGACAGACCAATGAAAAAAAATATGTTTTTTGGGTTCAGGGGACTCTAAAACGTGAAGATCTGTTGAAAACTCAATTTCGAATTTTTGGCGTGAATCCAATACTTCCTTTATTGTAAAAGGAAGTAAAAAACAAAAGAAACCCGTTTTAGAAGTATTCAACTGGAAAATCACCTATCTCACATCAATACACATTAAAAATGTAATAAAAATGAGAAATTTGAAAAAAATCGTTAGCCGTTTTTGAAAAAATCGAAAAAAACTGAAAAATCACCTGAGTAAACACCTACTGCCGGTTATGCGATTTTCTTCAAAAGCTTGCTGTCGCATCTATATAGTACACAAAACCCCATACCTCTTTTTGTTTTTGAGATATTCTGTTCACAGACACACAGACCAATGAAAAAAAATATGTTTTTTGGGTTCAGGGGACTCCAAAACATGAAGATCTGTTGAGAACTCGATTTTGAATTTTTGGGGTGAATCCAATACTTCCTTTATTGTAAAAGGAAGTAAAAAGTTACAGTCGTTTAATAGTATATTACACAACGAGAGCTGTAGGAAGCATATTACACGCGAGTTGGAAAAGTTACGCACAAGCCGCGTAGCGGCGCGTGTTAATTCCACGAGCGTGTAATTGCTCTATAGCTCGAGTTGCGTACTATACTTTTTCTACGATCACACTCATTTCGTTAAACGAAAAAGAAATATTTTATTAACTGTCAAATCATCTGTCACACCATCTTAAAAATTAGGAGGCTGCAGTCACATCCCTACACCGCTTCGTACAAACAACAGAAGCTAACTGTAACGTAATAAAAAAAATTACGTGTTAGTCATTATCATTACGTAACACTGTTTGTAACAACGAATTTACTAATCAAGTAAGCAGTGCTTAATGAGCAATTTACTAATAAAGGAGTAGAAAAAAGTCTTTAAAACAGTTTTCCACTGATTGAGTACTGCAGAAATTAAATGGTTTTCCAGAGATCTTTCCAAAGCAACAAGATTTCTTAGTTTCTTTGGAAACGATTAATTCCAAACATAGAAAAAAAAGACCGAGTGCTCACTCCAATGCTAAATTCTAAAACGAATTTCTATTTCAATGTAATTTTTAATTTTTTATAATTACTTAGGTATGAATGGTCCTCGACACCGAAAGGTAAAAGAGGCTATAGATTATGAATGAATGAATGAACTTATTATTGTCTTATAATTAAAAAATCTGGTGTGATACACGCACACAACTTCCTTTTACAGTGATATTATAATTAGCCAAAAATTTGATTTTAAATTTTTAAGCATTTGTCAAAAATTACAAATTCTACGAAAATGGTACAAAATAGAGCGTTAGTTGAAGAGACAAATTTTCAAGGGTAATACCACAAAAGGTGAAAATTTTTTGAGAATATTTTTCGTTCACATGCAAATTATTGCGTTTAAATTTCTCGAAATCAAAACTGCGTTAAAAATTCCGCGAGACCGCAGGTCGAGTGGAATTTGAGCAGTTTTTGTTGAGAGGAATTTGCAATAATTTGCATGTTGACGAAATAAATTCTCTTAAAAAATTTTCCCTTGAGTGGTATTTGGAAAGATTATTCAACAATATGGGTAAATGACTTTTACCGTGTTCGACAGCACACATTTTTAACGTTTTCCACTATTAATTCAATACTGGAGCTTCCAACACGATTGTTATGAGTTTTTGAATGAAGCTGATTTGCAAACTTTGACTTTGACGTTTTGGTGAAATGTCAGTCAAAGGCTACTCAGTAAATTGAAATCATTGAAACCAATTGGGCTCGCATGAAAACACTGTGACATTAGGTGTTTTCAATGACAGTCAATTTTGATTGGCCGCTTCTGACAAATTGAACAATTTTCATTGGTTCGTTCATTATAGTGTTGAATAATCTCTAGAATTTTAAGCTAAAATATACGGTACCCCCTCCCAAGAAAAGCGCCCTTCCGTGCTTTCCAAGAATACTTCGATACTCAGCATCACTCCGTTTCGCTAATACAATGAAATGCTATAAACCAGTTATTTATTAAAAAAAAAACCAAAAAAAATTTTTTGCCGACGACCATAGCTCAAAAGTTGATGTTGCCTTCATTTTCGGAGGACCTATCGTATGAAAACGATCCAAGACTTCAGGAAGGTTCCTGGCGACCGCAATCGTGTACACATACGAACATACATCCCCCGCACAGCACGTTTAGGCATTCCCCAATACGGGGGATTGATCTAGTGGGCTGGGATCTTCACCAAAAGATCCGCACCGCCGAGACGGAGATTTGATATAGTGGGTTCATTAGTCGGTTGGCTCGAATTTTAGAGCTATTTGACTCAGAGTGGTTTTCGATATGAGGGAATTTCAATACTTCGTACACTTCGTGTCGAAGTAATTCGAAAATGTAATAATATACCGGGTGTTCTATTTAAAATAGGAGTTAATAAAAAAATTGAAAAAAACAAAAGAAACCCGTTTTAGAAGTATTCAACTGGAAAATCACCTATCTCACATCAATACACATTAATAAGGTAATAAAAATGTGAAGTTTGAAAAAAATCGTTAGAGCCGTTTTTGAAAAAATCGAAAAAAACTGAAAAATCACAAGAGTAAACACCTACTTTCGGTTATGCGATTTTCTTCAAAAGCTTACTGTCGCATCTACATAGTACACAAAACATATATATGAAATTTCAACCCCACACCTCTTTTTGTTTTTGAGATATTCTGTTCACAGACACACAGACCAATGAAAAAAAATATGTTTTTTTGGTTCAGAGGACTCCAAAACATGAAGATCTGTTGAAAACTCGATTTCGAATTTTTGGGGTGAATCCAATATTTCCTTTATTGTAAAAGGAAGTAAAAAGTTACAGTGGTTTAAAGGTCTTTAAAACAGTTTTCCACTAATTGAGTACTGCTGAAATTAAATTGTTTTCCAGAGATCTTTCTAAAGCAACAAGATTTCTTAGTTTGTTTGGAAACGATTAATTCCAAACATAGAAAAAAAAGACAGTGCTCACTCCAATGCTAAATTCTAAAACGAATTTCTATTTCAATGCCATTTTTAATTTTTTATAATTACTTAGGTAGGAATGGTCCTCGACACCGAAAGGTAAAAGAGGCTATAGATTATGAATAAAGGAATGAACTTATTATTTATTGTCTTATAATTAAAATAAAAAAGAACTAATTTGAAATTTTTATCTTTTACTAAGAAAACATATTTTTTGCAACTTATTTGAAAACTTGGTGTACATAATTTTAATTTTAAATTATGTATTTACTTATTTTCAATTTTAAATAATCCAAAATAGTAAATTATGCAATGAGGGAGAATAATGCGTTATTTTGCTGAGATGCAATTTGTCGCATAGCACTAAAGCAAAATAGCAGTCTCTCCGAATTGCATATACTATTTTTTTCACATTGCAGGAAGATTTAAAACTACAAACCTGTTTTTTAAAACGTAATTTATTGACATTTTTAAATTTTAAAGTTGGTGGCACGGTAAGTCTATCTCAAACTCGAGGCTATCAGGTTAGGTTTTGCATCAGTTTTGACGCAGACTGACACAAATCCTAACCTGCTAACCTCGAATTTGACATCATTGGTATTTCTTGTTTCAGTCATAATGAAAACTCCCTAGGTAAATTTCTCTCTAGGGAATAATTCATTATTTCTGTCACGATTTTGGTATCGTAGAAACCGTGTTTTGTTCCCAGATGTGAAAAAATGTCTTTTTTTCTACTCATGACATTTCAACCACTAGAGATTGAAATGCTCGGACTACCGGGATTTCAAACTGTTTTGACATTCAATTGGTGACAAGAGAAATGTCACTTTATATTTACTTTTTTCTAAAGTGCATTAATTTGTTAAAATGAGTGAAAATTCGTAGAAAAAATAGTATATGCAACTCGTGGTTGATAAAATTTCAACGTCTCGAGTTACTTTTTACAACTCGCTTCGCTCGTTGAAAAAAACCACTCTCAACGTTGAAATTTTATTTCAACCACTTGTCCCATAATATACTATTTATTACATTAAGCACGTTTTTTTAAACAACATCAATTTAACAAAGACAAAAAATTATGAAAATAGAACAATAACTACATAAGTATAAAAATTCACCAAAAACACAAAAATTGTTCAAAATGCTGCCCCTTCTTTTCAACACACAGTAGCGCACGATGAATCGAATTTCTCGACACTTGTGGAAATTGTTCTCGCAAGTCCTCTATAGCAACGTTGATTCAGTGGCACAACTCTTCAATGGTATCAAATTCAGTTGCATGTACCTAGTCTTTCAGGTATCCCTATAAGAAGAAGTGCAGTGGGTTGAGATCAGTGCTGCCTGGGGGCCGTTGAATAAATCCACTGTTACAGAGAGGTATGATCGAGGTAATCTTTTACAAGACGACTAAAATGTGATGGACAGCCATTATGCATAAACCACGTGTTATGTCGCACAACCACTGGTACATATTCTAGGAGTCCTGGTAAAACTTCTTGTAATAAATGCAAGTAAGATTTGCCATTGAGACGCGCCAGGTGTCGTTCACAATTCCAGCCCATAAATTTAAACTGAAACGTTGCTGAAAGATAACAGTATTTATCAATTACCCGTGTGTTTGTTGGAAAACCTGCTTCTGTTTCCGAACGATTGAGCAGCCACTCACAAAGCTGCTGTCGCAACGGATAATCATTGGGAGTAAGTCCTTGTACTTTTTGGAAATGAAAAGGGTACAAACCGTTCTCCAATGTGCGCAAACAAAGTTCTGAGAAACATTAGCTTCCTGGGCAATTTGGCATGTACTAGTTGTCGATTCAGCATCTACCATTTCCAATACTTCTTCTTTAACATCAACCGCATGTCGATTTGGTCTTCCACTATCATAACCCTTCTGTGGTTGTAAATTCCCAGTCTCTCTTCCCTGTTGAATAACCCGGAGAAATGTATTTTCGGAAGGGGTCGGTTTATTTGAAAATTTTTCTAAATATATACGCCTTGCTGTTCAGCACTTTCATCAGCAGCTCCATGAACTATTATCATGTCCATATATTCATCGTTAGTGTAATTCACCATTTTATCCGAACTAATAACTTAAGAACAACAACTAATAACACATCTTAAATTTGATGTGTTCAAATTTACTGAAATGTCAATTTTACACTTTCTTAAATTTCAACGGCAACTTGCCTATTATTTTTTTATTATGCAGCAGCTCTCAATAGTTGCTACAAAAATTATTAAGCATTAAAAGAAGAAATTAAGAAGCCTTAATTTTTATTTTACATTTATTTTAAATCATTTTTTTTAACTATATGTGGTTCAGTTAACTCAAATATCCTCAATTTAAATTTAAAACAAATTACCCACATAATTTCCGAACAACTACTTCTAGTCCAGTCAGTAGGGGTTTTTGCCTTACAAAAAATGGAGTATGAACGGTTTTTATACATGTTGTTCAGGTCGGGATCCTGATGAAAAATCCAAGTTTTCGACCTTGGAGGGGCGCCGCGCGAGCAGCCATCTTGGATTAAAGGTGCTAAAAACTGGATTTTTCCAGATGACTCCGCAACGGTTAATCCTACGCCAAGAAAGTCTAATTCAAAGTTAAAGAAGACAACATTCTTGACATTTTTTGTATATAACTATTTTTTGTAAGTCTAATATGAAAGGAGTTACAGCGGTGGAAAGATGAACATTTCTCTAAAAAATAGTGTAATTTCTCATTTTTAAAATTTCTCTTGCATTATTTCTGGCTATTCGTTATGTAGTTATAATAATTTGATAAACGTATAGTAAACTCATTTCCACACCACCATGAGGTAGAGTTAATGGCGCTTTTTTTTTACTTCCTTTTACAATAAAGGAAGTATTAGATTCACCCCAAAAATTCGAAATTGAGTTTTCAACAGATCTTCACGTTTTAGAGTCCTCTGAACCCAAAAAACATATTTTTTTCATTGGTCTGTCTGTCTGTCTGTGTGTCTGTCTGCGAACAAAATATCACAAAAACGAAAAGAGGTATGGCGTTGAAACTTTATATATAAGTTTTGTGTACTATGTAGATCTGACAGCAAGCTTTTGAAGAAAATCGCATAACCGGAAGTAGATGTTTACTCTTGTGATTTTTCAGTTTTTTTCGATTTTTTCAAAAACGGCTCTAACGATTTTTTTCAAACTTCACATTTTTATTACATTTTAAATGTGTATTGAAGTAAGATAGGTGATTTTCCAGTTCAATACTTCTAAAATGGGTTTCTTTTGTTTTTTTAAATTTTTTTTAATAACTCCTATTTTAAATACAACACCCGGTATATTATTACATTTTTTAATTCAGCTTAAAATTCTAGAGAAAATTTGTCTCTTTACCTAACGCTCTATTTTGTACCGTTTTTGCAGAATTTGTAAATTTGAAAATTTTTGACAAATGCTTAAAAATTGAAAATCAAATTTTTGGCTAATTATAAGATCACTGTAAAAGGAAGTTGTGTGCGTGTATCACACCAGATTTTTTATTGTGGTATCCCCAATAGGCCTAATCCACAGATGCTCCAGTTTAGTGATGTTTAATGTTCGCGATTATATTATTTAGTTTTTTTTTAATTTTTGAAGGTCCCGGTCGGTAGATGTTGACGTCTCCATAAGATTCTTTAGTCTCATTGCTCCTGAGACTTGAGACTTCCATTGATGAAATGTCCTCATCTTCGTCCCCACTCTCGGTGTGAACTTCTGGTGCATGTTCGCCACGATTGGCCATTACAGAATCTAGACAGAATAGAGCACTACATCCCACTTTTCCTGCAGCCACATGCTTCGCCGCGTCCTTTTTTACAATGGCATGAAATGAATTTTAATAAAGTCTCGGGTGATGGATTCTCTGTCATTGTTACTGGAGTGAGCCCATTCGTGCCAACTGTCCAGCCCCAGTCTTGTGCATTTTTTTCAATTCCATACCGCTGTTGGACCTGGTCCTAAATGCGTGATACCGTGCAGCGTCCTTCGTTGGTGGCAAAGAAGCAAAATTAAATGTGTTTCTTGCACTTGATTTTGTTGGTAACGGACTTCTTCCAAGGTATTTTCTTCCATGTAGCCACCAAAGTAACGAGAAAGCGTGCTTCAGCATCTGCGATATCATCTGGTTTGGCATTGTGATCTTTGAATATGCCTATAATGTCATTGAGTCTTGTGCTTTTCTGGACAAGCGAAAACAAACTTTTTCCATGGTTGTAGACGGACGACGTTGTGTCGCAGCCACTAAACGCATGGAGAAACAAAATGTTCTCAGCTGCTTTTTCATATTTGAAACTATTTGCAGCATACACTCTTTCGACAATTTTGCCTCTCATAGGTTTGCGACGGTAGATGTTGCTAATACCGTCAGCAGAACTAGAAGATCGACGTCTTCTCCAATGGCGAAAACAGCATCAAATTTTGAGCACAAAGAAATCGTCGTGTTGACAATCAACACATCACCATCTTCTTCAGCCTGCTTAACTGTAATACAGTAATGTTCGCATGTTTTTACAGCATCGAAATCAGACGGACTTTATTCTTTTCGATTGCTAGAAATCGTTCTTGGGAAACTAGAACCGGCGTTGTTTCATCCAAAATAACATCCGCAGATATCTGCTTTTTCGATCGGAAAAGCCTTTCTGCAGTCTTGGTATTTTTTATCGCCATCAAACGGATATCCATCAAAAACAACGACTGCATGTGCGAGAATATAAGTGATTTATAGTTGCGTTTATATATTAAGAATTATTCCATAGCTATACTAGATGAAAATAATTTTTGATCATTCTTTGTAGTTCTCTATAGAACGTTATTCTGATGTAGAAAAATATTACAAACAATATAGTGTAAGTTGTTCTTACAAAATGTATCAACAAAAATCAAGTTTAACGATATTTTGGTGAAATGTTCAACTTTCAGCTGCTGTAACTCGATACATATTACACTTACAACAAAAATTAATATACAAAAAATGTCAACAAGCTTGTCTCCTTTAACTTTATATTGAACTTTTTTGACGTTTGATCAACCGTTGCGGAGCTATTTGGATAACACCAGTTTTTAGCACCTTTAATCCAAGATGGCTGCTCGCGCGGCGCCCCTCCAAGGTCGAAAACTTGGATTTTTCATCAGGATCCTGACCTGAACAACATATATAAAAACCGTTCATACTCCATTTTTTGTAAGGCAAAGGCCGTTTTTTGTCTCTACAGACTGGACTATTCTTATTTAACTAAGCTTTAACTCATGTAACTTTTAAGTATTGAGATTTTCTAAAAATTTTATTAATAACAAATGTTTAGTCCTCTCTATCTACCCTAAAAATCTCCTTTGTACATTATAAATCACCCTGTAGATGTACTAAGTAATTAATGACTAACTAATAATTAGGGAATAATTTCTAATGATAGTTGTGGCAAATAAAAGCCAATATTAATACCCCACTCGCACGCCTAATTATTATTTTTACTTTAACGAGTCTACATAACCATATCTGGTGCAGTGGAACAAGTGTGGCAATCCATGATTGCTCTAATACTATACACAGGGCCGTCTTAAGCGAGCGTGCACGGCACCCGGGCGGTAACTAAGGCGACTACTGGTTACTGTAATGTTAGTACCGGCTGTCTTAAAATGAAATACATCTAGTATGCTTTGAATTTCCCATAATGCAATCTAAATTTTACTTGAAATTGACAAGACTGTAAGTCTATGTCAAATTCAAGGTTAGTAGGTTAGGTTTTCCGTCACTTTTGACACAGACTGGCGCAAAACCTAACCTACTTAACTCGAATTTGACATAGACTTACAGTTTTGCCAATTTCAAGTAAAATTTTAGATTGCATTATGGGAAATTCAAAGCATACTAGATGTATTTCATTTTAGGACACCCGGTAGCAATTGTGAGATAAAATGAACAGAATTGCCTGGAGGCTGAACAGCTTTTCTGTTACTTGCCCTGGTTCCGTCCCTTTAAGTCTGAGCATACGGTTGGACTGCAAGCCGATTTTAAGACAAAGTAGTGAGACCACTCAGAGGAACGTTATAATTTGGTAACCACCCTGAAGTGCAGCCTCACACTTCAAAATTTTAGTCTTGGAAAGGTAGTACCTCGATGTTGATGAATCAAACACTTAATGCTGATTACTTTTATTATTAAATCTCGGCCTGTATATACATATCGCTTACTTCTACAATTGCATTATTTCAAAGTGCAAAAATGCTTGCGTTACTAGGTCGCTCTCATATGTCATAACAAACAATCAGCATTTAGCAAGGCCGTTAGCGCAATCCTGTGAGACATGAAGTTGTGACACATTGAACTTCACAAACTATGGTGCATGTGCTGCTGGTTTTGCATTTTAAAATGAAAATTGAATCTTTTTAATTTGAGATTAAACAAAAATATTTATTAATATTGCACAAAACATAAACGTAGTTCGACGACCACAAAGCGTAAATAGTTGAATTCGCACTCTATAATTCGATAATGCACACTGCATTCAGACAGGATCTCCAGATTCCGCTAAAACAAAAACTTCACCTGCACTGCAATATGGAGTTCTTACACAATAATAATTTTTTTCTACGACCACTACTAAAAAGTAGGCCTTTAGGCGCTAGCTTTTTTCACTAAAAGTGACGTTTTATAATTTAGCGTGTTAAAAGTGAAATCAGCTATTTACTTTTAGCCCATGTGCTAAAGGTAAACAGCTGGTGTGGAATTTACAATTTCGAACTGGAAGTAAGTTGTAAAGTTATTCTAGTTACTTCTTGCATTAGAGGTAAAGTGTTTTTTAAATAATTAAAGCGTTATGTAATAAATAAAGTAAACTTTGACAGCTACTGACTCCAGAATCATTTACCTGAGTGTCAAGGCCATCTCTTTATTATGACATAAATTATAACTGTCATAAATGCAAACCTTTGTTAAATCGACATTTATGGATTAATAACAGTAAATATAAGGCCGTAGAAAAATATTGTGTGCAAACTAGTGCTAAAGTGTTATTGCACTCGACATGTTATAAAACTCAGCCTTCAGCTTTGTTTCATAATTTTCATATCTCGTGCATAAACGGCCACTTTTAGCACTTGTACAAATAGCTAGTATTTGCAATAGCAAATCGAAAGGGGATTTTTTTAATAATAATTAAACGAAGGCAGGTTATTTCCTGACAGTTTACCCTACTAGCCTTTAAAATTGAAGCTTTTTGACTTGTCAACAAAGGTAGGTAATTTCCGATTTATTTGACTTAGCCCAATGAAGGTAGGTA
Organism: Agriotes lineatus; assembly: GCA_940337035.1. Lineage (NCBI taxonomy): Eukaryota > Metazoa > Arthropoda > Insecta > Coleoptera > Elateridae > Agriotes > Agriotes lineatus. Next base: position 31,255 of record CALNHX010002712.1, on the reverse strand, counting down.
ATTTCCCAAATTATTTGAACACTTTCCTTGACGTTATAAATAAGCCCTTTACGCTTATTTGTCTTAGTCTCTTAGTACACATGTTTGTTTACCTGCCAGTGCTATACCGCTAGTGAAAACTGTGGAGAGGCAGCCTATTTTGAGGATTGTTGTACGAGGTATCTACCAATAGTACTAATCAACTGTAAAATTAAAGGTAAGTTATATTGGCTGCTGTTATTTATGTAAAATAATAAAAAAAGTTGATTAATGATTGCAGAGGGCTGATGAACGAAAGAGACTTTCTGGTTTCCAATACTGAAAACTTTACAAAAATGATGAGCTCTATAAGAAAGTTCTTGAACAAGTTTAGCAGCAGCAATCTCACCCTCAGTATTGGTAGCTAAACTTTCTAATTCTAGCACTGATACTTCGGAACCGCAACTTAGTGCCGATGCATTGAGAGATCCTACTCTTTGGCCACAGCTTATTTGGGATAATATAAATTTCAATAGTTCAAAATCGCAATTCTGTATTTTGTTTTTACTGTAAGCCAGTGATTCCCAAACTGTGCGCCCCAGGAAGCCTCTTCACAGGGGCGCCACAAAATATTGTAAAAGCTTTATAATTAATTTAACCCAGTATACTATACAGAATCTCGCCAGCAACTGGCAAATTAAAGGAGTCGAATTTAGACTGCAGATAGATGAAGCTACGGATAATAATAAAGATGCCCATTTGATATGCTATGTACGGTTTATAGATGGTAATAATATTAAAGAAGACCTTCTGTTTTGTAAAAATATCACTGCAGAGCAAAGGCTCAGGACCTGTTCGACATTCATATCTGAAAATAATTTGAATTGACCTAAATGCCCTGGTGTCTGTACTGATGGAGCTCGCTCCATGTCTGGCTGCTATGGAGAATTACAGGCGCTTATTCGAAGCAAATCACCAAATGCACCATTGCATATTCATAGAGAAGCGCTTGCGTCAAAGCATCTGAGTCCCTGCACTGAATCGGGTGTTAGAATATGTGGTAAATTTTATAAAATCTCGTCATGACAGCAAGGTTTTTTAAAAACTGTGTGAGGATATGGGAGCCGAACACTCGTCTTTGTTGTACTATAACGATGTATGATTACTCTTTCGTGGTAATGTTTTATCACGTACCTTTGAATTGCGGCAAGAAATTTTTATTTTCCTTGAAGAAGGATACAAAGATGCAGAATATTTTGCTGATTCCGATTTTTAATAAAACTGGTATATTTATTAGACAATTTTGAAAAGCTAAGTTCAGTTAATCGCTCTCTACAGGGAAAGAACATGCACCTTTCGGAATCAACGGAAAAAATATCAGTTTTTATAAAAAACCTCAAACTATGCAGAAGAAAATTGGATGAAGATGCAGGCAAAGATTGTTTTTCAATATTACAGCAATTTTTGACGTCAAATGAACTTGATCTTTCAAAAACCATGGTTGAGGAGCACTTATCAGTGATAAGTTATCACAGCTAATTATCTGGTTTGAGAAATATTTTCAAAATGAAAATTTCGATAAGTTGCATGGATTCAAGATCCATTTAACACTAGTGTTCCGTCTGAATTTACTTCTGCAGAAGAAGAGATCTTATTGAGTTTATCTTGCAATAACAGTTTGAAAGCAAAATTTGGCAGCATGGAATTGACTAAATTTTGAATTCAAAAAAAGGTGAATATCCCCTCTAAGTGATAAGGCTCTGCGGATTTAATTCCATTTCGACGTCGTATTTGTGCGAAGCTGGGCTTTTGGCAGTCGCTGTAATAAAAAGCAAGTATAGAGCAAAAATCAACGTGGAAAAGCAAATGAGGGTGGCGTGTCAGTTTAATTCCACGATTTGAGAAAATGTGCAGTGATTCACAGGCTCATCCATCACACTAATTATTAAATATTTATTTATTTCATACTGATGTCAAAAATGACATTTTTCGGATTATTTTTGGTACAAAAAATGGAACATTAAAATCCTAGTACTTTAAAGTAAAATTTAAAGTTCAAATACTTTAAAACTTATTTATTGTACAAAAAATGGAACATTAAAGTCCTAGTACTTAAAGTAAAATTTTAAAGTTCAAGTACATTAAAATTATACGGCAGTTGTTGACATGAAATTTGAAATGATTTACAACTTTTTATTTAAAATTCATTAAACTTGCAATATGAAATAAACCGTTGTATTCAACACGAACGAAAAGTGTTTTTAAAGGTCCTCGCAAGTAATTCCGTTCTCGGCTGACGCCTCGGACGTAAACAACTTTCTCGTCTTTAAATTGCCACTTTTCGTTCTAGATAAATAAACTACTATTAATGTTAATAAAGTAAAAATAATAATGAAGATACACGTGTTTTATTTATTTTTATCTCTTACTTACGAATAGTCATACTTTTACTTGGTTTGCGGAAAGTTCGTTCCCCACATTTCGTTCCCAGGATATTTCGTACCCGGAAACTTCGTTCCCGAGCGAGCTCAATAAGATATTTTAATTACAGTTTTTCAGAAACAAGTCGGCCCTGACAGTTAAGCAAAAATTATTTTCTTTTCAGGTAAACTACCCTTTTTGTTCATAATACGGCAAAATATTACCAAGCAAAGTTGTTCAGAATGTGAAATAATGGCCCTATACGAGATATAAGGAAGACACTTAGATTAAACCGTCATTTTTAATAAATACAATTTATTTTGTTCTTATAAGTTTATTATAATAAATAAATAAATTAAAATATCTTTCATTATCTAACTGTATTCCGATCGCTGCACCCGTTTTTCAACACCCTGTAATCTAGGAGACAAATTGAGCTCGCTCGGGAACGAAGTTTCCGGGTACGAGATGTGGGGAGACGAAATATCCCGGGAACGAAATGTGGGGTACAAAATGTGGGAAACGAACTTTCCGCATCTCCTTTTACTTAGGGTAGGGCGCCATGGAAAAATTTCAATTGAAAAAAGGGAGAGGAAAAGTTTGAGGACCACTGCTGTAAGCTATTCAACAGCTCTGTGAATGCTTTTAATGATACAATAGGTTACAACGGTTGCCATCATTTATCTAGAAATACTGAAAGAAATGAAAAAAGCGTGACACATTTTCATAGTGTGAAGTAATGTGTAGACAAAAAACAAAACATAGAGAAAGGAATAACAGTACATGCTATAAGTCAGGCCTAAATGTTTCGTGAAAAAAAGGTATGTTACCTCAATTAATTCGTTGGTCAAATCTTCCAGAAAGTTTTCTCATGTACACGGTACGATTGCCAGCCGCCAGCTCAGTCAAAGAAGGCGTTACAGGTCTTTGAAGTACTAAACGGTAGAACAGAACAGAGATATATGCCTAGCGTGGCAACGAATTTTTGTCAAATAACGGCAAATGTACCCAGGTGTTCAAACAAGAATTCGTAAACTCAAATGGTTTATACATAAATATTTCCTGAAAGAGAGGCTTCAAATAATGCAGGTAGCCATAACTAAATCAAACCTCCATAGTTAGTATAATCACAGTAAAATTACAGTATTATCATAATCAGAATTCATAGGTTGCCACAAGTTAACAACTATGATTAATAAGTTATAAATATGAGGAACCTCAATCGAAAGCTTATAATCTAGCACAATACTTACAAGTTCACAAATTCGCAATAAAATGTTATTGTACACATTAAAAATTAATCGAAGAGGCAAAGTTACGGCAATGGTTATTTCTTAGTTCCTTGGTTTGGAAGGAAACGCTTTACATGCTGCAGATGCGGTGAATTCTCAAGGTCACGTTGCTAATTCGTGCTTCAAAACATTTGGTACAATCTCGTGCGACAGAACACTGGTCGCCAGGGGAAGTTTTAACACGAAGGGGGAGACTTAGACCTAGCAGTAGGCTTCTGGGTCGAATCCCTTCCTGCGCTCTCAGCAAGGGTTAAGCGGGCCACAATGATCCTAATACAGCGCTAAATGCCCTTTTGCATCCCACACGTGGTAGAAATGACCATCTCTGTAATTATTGTCCTAATGGCCCCCCGGTAACTGATTGATATAAGGGGGGGGGGGTCCACGATAGAATACAAGTGAAATTAAATACAGTTTGAAGCAAACTTCCTACTCACCCTGGGATCTTCCAGGCACCTGCGAACAAACACTTGGCAGCGTGAGCTCCGCCGAAAATGGCGTGGAACTAAAGTTTCCTCATAACTGCTTCGGGAATTCGAATCCACCCCAGAAGGCGCAGGGAAACATCACTCAAAACAAACCAAACTACAGCCCATGATTCACCGACACTTTTCTGCTAACGCTAAACCGGCTTCATGCTGTTCCCCGAGCAAGGTGGAGAAAGGACAAATGCAAGCTTATAAAACTTTGCGCTGAAAGGTGAAGAAGTAGACGTGGCACAAGCACGCGAAATACGAACTGAGTAGCGTAGACCTTAAGATCGAATAGGTGCGCAATAAAATCATAACAGGTGGATGGTGGTTATTGAAAGAATTATATACCGATGGGGCAACAATTATATATAACAGCAATGAGATAACTTAAACAAGAATATAACACGTATTGCTTGAGTAAGAAAGAGATAAAAATAGTAGCAAATATCCGAGAAGGCTTGACGCTTAATTTAATTATGACATTTGTCAACTAAACATGCCTACTAAAATAATTTTTCGTATGGCTATTTCTTTCTTACTCAAGCATTCTATTTTGTTATTCATGTTATCTCATTGCTGTTATACGGATGGGGTCATAATTATATATAACAGCAATGAGATAACATGAATAACAAAATAGAATGCTTGAGTAGGAAAGAGATGGCCATACGAAAAACATTATTTTAGTAGGCATGTTTAGTTGACAAATGTCATAATTAAATTAAGCGTCAAGCCTTCTCGAATATTTGCTACTACTTTTATCTCTTTCTTACTCAAGCAATACGTGTTATATTCTTGTTCATGTTATCTCATTGCTGTAATATATAATTGTGGCCTCATCGGTATATAATTATGGCCCCATCCGTACGTCATTCACTATGTAGCCAGACAAAATTTAGCTTTTAGAGTAGGTACGAAAAAAAATTAATAGAAAATATTTCAAAATTTTATAATGTTATAGCAGAGCACATAAATCGCATTGAAACGCTCAACCCCGTAATATGCCTCATTAACCTTGGTCATAACATTCAAAATGAACTAATCACTGTACGAGGCGAAAAAATAAGACAAACTATAGTTAACATCCTAAAACATTCTAAATATTCTATTATTTTAGATTGTACACTAGACATCAGTCATGAGCACCAAATTACAGTAGGTTTTTAGATGTTTATTTGAAACCCTCAACAAAACATGTTGAGATAAGGGAGCATTTTCTTGGAATTTGTTCTATTACTGACACATTTATTATTATAATTGAAATATAGTGCTAACCAACATTTATAAGTAGCCAATTTCATGGCTACTGGAATCACAATATTTATGGCCACCCGGTATTAATATTAATGACATGCGCGATCAAGGGTATGACAATGTGCTAAAATGAAAGGTAAAAGGATTTACAAAAGAGAGTTTTGAATATCAATCCTAAAGCATTGAATGGACGTGTGCAGCACATAGTCTTAATTTACTTGCAAATGATGCTGAAAGAAATAGAGATTTTACCGATGTATCTAAAATCTACCACATCTTCAGTAAATGCTTTGAAATATATGTTTAAAAATATCCTAATTCGTACATTCCAAATGTATCGATTGCTTTACGCATTTAGTTAACATTACCTGTCACTGTTGCTGAGCGTATTTTCAAAGTTAAAATTTATAATACTTATTTATGCAACTAGTAGCTAAAGTGCCACTTTTTGCACGTGTGAGAAAGTTTAAAGAATGAGCCGAAGGCGAATTCTTTAAATCTCCTAAGCTTTAGATGCGATTTGTATACATAATTTTTTCGACTACCACATATTTACGCCAAAAGAGGTTACAAAACGTCGTTATTTCAAATGAAAAATCATGTTAGGTATGCTTTCATTGTTTTAAATTGAAACTCGCCACATTTAATAAACAGTTTTGACAGAAATGTGCAATATAGTTTTTTGCATAGTGGTCGTGAAAGTCGTCTTTTTTTAACGAAAAATCGTATGAAAGTTCTACTTTTTTAACGCAAAAATCGTGAAAAAAGTACACTTTTTTTAACTATTTTATTGACATGTCAATTTGACAGTTGTCAATTCCGAAGTCCTTTTCGACTAAATTTCGACCAAGAGATCTATGCAAAAAAAACTACGTGTACAACACGTTTTGAAAGTCAATTTTTTTCATTCATTTGCTTGATTAATTCGGGCTTCGCCCTCTTTATCAAACTGCAGATTGATGAAAAAAAGTATGAGTTTCAAAACTAGTTGTACAAATTACTATTATTGCATAGCATGCAATAACAACATGCTTTTGACGTATGGAAAGTGTCAAATAATAGCATCCTTTGGCAAATGGTAGTCGAAATAGTAAATTACACAACAAGTTTAGAAAAGTAAAGTTTTAGTAAACGAATATAGCTTGATAGAGTACGAGCAAAGAGCATGTACGAGCGAGTGAAGCGCATGAGTAACTTAAAAAGCTATACAATTTTAGTAAAACTACTTTTGTTACGAAGTGTGTATACTATTTTTCGCATTTTGTATTAGTATTTATAAACAAACATTTATATAAAAGCATTATACCACATGTCCCTTAAAAAGCGGCTGTGGAAATTCAAACGTATGAATAATATGTTGGTGGCACTGTAAGTCTATGTCAAATTCGAGGTTAGCAGGTTAGGTTTTCTGTCAGTTTTGACACAAAACTTAACCTACTAACCTCGAATTTGACACAAAATGACACATAATCTAACCTGCTAACCTCGAATTTGACATTGACATACCATATAGTAAAGTGACATTTCTATGCGCCAAAGTGCCACTGTATTAATCTATTTGAATTTCGTAAATAGCACATTATTATAAAAAATGCGAAAATAGTCATTGTACCAACTAGTTTGAAAGTCATACTTTTTTGACTGATTAACGGACCTTTAAAACGTGCTGTACAAGTAGTTTTTTTGCATAGTAACCTTTTGTAACTCGAAATTTAGTCGAGAACTTCGGAATTTACAACCGTCAAATTGACATTTCAATAAAATAGTTTAAAAAAAGTGTGATTTTTTCACGATTTTGCTTTAATAAAAGTGATACTTTCAATACGATTTCGCGTTAAAAAAATACGACTTCATGATCACTACAAAAAGAATAGTGGGTAGGGACAGTGGGAATCTCGTTAATCCATTCAGGCGCGTCACTAATTAGATGACGAGGCAATTTGCACTAGTGCAAATTCCACTGGTCGGCAAAAACAAATTATTTTTCGAGCCCTGACACCATTCCTGCTGATTCTTATGTAAATGACTTCCTGAATCCGAATATGACCCCCGTTTTTCCCATCACCCGCAGTTTTCGGGAACGCCCCCCCCCCACCTATTTTATCACTTGTCGATAGTTTTGAGGGATGAAAAGGATTATTTTAACCTTTACATTTCTTCTGAGGGGCTAGAGAGGTGAAAAATTCTAGAACATAAACATTTGTAGCAAGGAGGTAGATGGGGGGGGGGGGGGGGGGATTTATCCCTTAAATTGTAAAAAAATCATTAAAAGTGATCGATTTTTTCGGGTTTTTTTTCAATTTGTTCACTTATTTTCGACATATTCCAGCTTTCCACAATTTAAACAACTTGGAAACACAGAATCTCTGCCTAAACACCGACAAGTTGACTCTACGATCGCTACAGATGTACTGAGTGAAAATTTCTGTGCGAACCTGCGCGCGCGCGCGAAGTATTGAGAGCGCCAGCTTGGTACAGTGAATCTACATATTCCAGCTTCAGCCCCTCTCATCCTCTCCAAACATCCCCAAATAATAAAAATATTTAGCAACAATAATAAAAATATATAGCAACAGTTCGGAAGATTCACTGTACCACGCTGGCGCTTTCAATACCTCGCGTGCGCGCAGGTTCACATAGGAATTTTCCCTCAGTACATCTATAGCGATCGTAGAGTCAACTTGTTCTAGCGGGGATTCTGTGTTTCCAAGTTGTTTAAATTATGTAAAGCTGGAATATGTCGAAAATAAGTGAACAAAATTGTAAAAAAACCGAAAAAATCCATCACTTTTAATAATTTTTTTACAATTTAAAAGGGCAAATCTCCCCCCCCCCCAAATCTACTTCCTTGCTACAAATGTTCATGTTCTAGAAATTTTCACCTCTCTAGCCCCTCAGAAGAAATGTGAAGATTAAAATAATCTTTTTCAGCCCTCAAAACTATCGAAAAGTGATAAAATAGGTGGGGGGGGCTTCCCCTGAAAACGGCGGGTAATCGGGGGAAAACGGGGGTCATACTTTACATAAGTATCAGCAGGAATTGTGCCAGGGCCGATTTTCATGCAGACCAGTGTTATTGGTAATTAACACTAGTGCAAAATTATTGCATAATTGGGATCTGATTAGATGAATCTCAGAAATTAAAAAGATTTGATTGGCTTAAAATGAGTGGGGGAAATAGTCTTTGTAATAATTACCTGTTTCTTTGCTTTTTTTAAGTTTTTGAACTGTTAAACTTACCTAAATTTATTTCTTATACTCCCCACTTCCACAAAATATTGCGCTTTATTTAATGTGCCAGCATTGTAGAGTAGTTAAGGAACTCGGTAGTGGGGCTGAAGGTATGAGGTTTAATTCCACACTCAGCTCTTAATGAGTAGCATACACAGTCACCTTAAAATATGGGTACTGAACCACGCTTGTAATAGTAGGACAGTCATCAAAGATGTAGTGTTAGCCTGTTGGCCACATCACTTGGTAATCTGTTTTAAAGACGTACCAGTTGACTCGGCTTTAGTCTCAATCTCAGGTTAAACTCTTCCATGGTGTGTAATGTCTCAAACTTTATTTTGTCTCTAGAATTTTATTAAAAACGTTTTTGATCAGGTATTCTAGTGTTTAATGATTTATATGTAGGTATATAAACTAGATTACCTAAATAAGAGTAGGCAAAATATTTGATGCAAAAATTAATATTGTTTGAAAATTAAGTTCTGAAATTGTGAAATCGGTTTCAAGGGTTTTTTAAAAGACACATTCCTTGATATAATTGTGTTGTATTATCAAATAATACAATTGCTTAACAATTTGATTGCATTAAGTTATACATACGAAATTTAATTTCAAACAAAACGTAATACAAATTGTATTTGCATTACTACTTCACTTTTCTTTTTTTCTTAACTGATTTATTTTTGGCTCCATAGCTTTTACTTTAACTGGTCCTATGGTGTGCCGAGCAGGCATAACAAATGATTTTGACATAAAGTATTTGTATTTTGAAGATTCGGTATTGCCCAGCTGCAGCTGTGGAACATGGGGCAAATAACTGAAAAAGAAAAACACATTTATATTTTGAAATAAATATGGTAAATTTTTACCTAGTGGTTTTACTAAACTCTTGTTTTTGAGTAGGTACATGTTTTTCCTTACGTTGTAGTCTCACTGGAGCTTTAATTTTTGAAGAAGTCTGTTTTGTTTTGGGGTCCTCTTTGGATTTTAAAATATCAGGATCAACGCCCCATGACTTCATTTGTTTATGACTTACTAAGGGGCCTAAATACACTGGGCCAGGCCTTAGCATGTGATCATTTAGTTTAATATGAGGCTTACTATAGTTCACTACATCAGTAGTGGTTTTAGCATGTAAGCGAGTCTTTTTCTTTTCATTTGTATCTGTTCCAGAATGTGTTTTATACTGAAAAAAAATCACATGTAAATTACTGTAAATTATATTTGTAAACAATTTATTATCATATGCTTTAAGCTTGCTAGATTTTGACAAAGCTATAGTAAAGATAATGCTTTAACACTTTTATATCCAAGTTGTTCCTTATTAAATTTAAAATATGCATAAACGTGATTTCCAATGTAAATCGATAATATTCAGTTTCAAAAGCCTTCGCTCATAAATATGTTTTTAAATATATTGGTTTGGAAAGACAACAAACAGTAAAAATATGATTGAACTACATTTTTTAAAGTGAAGATTAGAAAAACAATTAGTTGCCAAACGAAAACTGCTGTTATACCTTCTATGAGCATTATTTATTTAAAACAGAACATTCTTAATCAGCAAACCTTCAGTCTTTGATAAAATTATGTGGTGAGAGGAGATCCCTACAACTGAATAAATAATCATAATTTTGGTTTGTAAAGTCTAGGTGCTAGTGTAGTAGTAGAGTGATAGGCTTTCAATAAAACAAGTGATCAATTTAAATCTGTGGATAAGAGGATTTTTTTGCAGCCCACTGAATTACTCCTGAGCCAGGTAACCATTAGATGTTGGATTATAGTTTAATTTGCTCTCTACCAAAGATTGGTCTAAAAAGTAGAATAACAAGAGCACACATAGGTCAGACATATGTTGTGCATTTGAATACAATAAAGCAGGGTTTCTCAACCTGGGGGTTGGGAGGGGAAATCGCAAAGAGCGTCGCGAATGTTCTAATAACAATATTTTTACTACAGAAATGAACACTTTATTTAAATACATAAAATGCATGACACAGGAACTATAATAGCTATTTATGCAACAAGTGCTAAAAGTTGACGTTTATGCACGCGTTGCATACAATATTTTATCTACGACCTTAGTTTTACTGTTATTAATCCATAAATATCGATTTAACGAAGGTTTGCATCTACGACTTAACGAAGGTTTGCATCTACGACACTTCTAATTTATGTCATAATAAGCAGTAGCCCATGCCGAGCGGGTGAATGTTTGCGAATGACAGTAGTCAAGGTCAGTTACGAAATGTAATTATTAATACTCCACATCTGACTGTATTCATTACATAACGCTTTAATTATTTCAAAAACACTTTACCTGTAACGCAAGAAGCAACTAGAATAACTTTACAACTTCACTTCCAGTTCGAAATTGTAGTTTTATAACCTTACTTCACTTTTAGCACATCGGCTAAAAGTAAACACCTGGTTTCTTTAACCACGGTAAACTATAAAACGTCACTTTTAGTGAAACAAGCTAGCACTAAAAGGCCTACTTTTAGTGGTGGTCGTAGATAAAAATTATTAAATACAGATCCGAGAGAAAAAAAGTAAAATGTTTAAGTGCGAAAAATATAAATCAGTGCGAAACTTGAGAATGCAAGGGATTTCAACCTTTTAACCAGAACATTTCCGTTCTTAAATTTTGCTTGGAAATAGGGGGCCGCCACAATTACAATTAATGAAATAGGGGTCACCCATATGAAAAGTTTGAGAAACACTGCAATAGAGCATCATGTAATTCACATGCAACTCATTAATTCAGTTACACATCCATACCATGTGAATGATTTTTTGTACACACATTTAAAAGAAGTTATAGATTATGCATAGGTTTTGTATGTTTGTGCTAATTAAAAAAATATATTCAAAAACTGTGCTCTTTTCTACGATTTAAAGGCCAGAAGAACAAATTAAAGCAAGAATTGTATTGTAATTGTAAAATAGTCAGTTACATTACAAGTCTGGTAAATAGATGAGTTTGGTGTTTATGGACGAAACTACGACGGAGCTGAGTCTAGAATTTTGAAGCGAGAACTATAAAGATTTTACCGGACATAACATAAGTTTTATATCATACTGTCACATTTTTTTAGTGAAGTTTAAATTCCATGAATAAAAATAATATGGTCACGTGTCGCATTTCCTTGGTTACAGTACTGCAACGTTGTACTGTACCATAATGTTCCATTTATCGGACTGAAAATCAGTCTGGTAAACGGAACATTAGTACAGTATGAAATAATAGTATATTAGGTATTATATGAGCGATTATGACAGCCATTATTCACGAAGATGACATTTGTGCCACAAGCCGAAGGCGCGTGGCGCAAGTCATCTGAGTGAATAATGGCCATAATCGCGAATATAATACGATATTTTATCTACTCCTATGCAATAGGAGACTTGTGTTCATATTTCCGAATTTTGACAGCTGTTAACTTCAAAAGTCATTGAATAATAAGAATGAATTCTGTGATTGGCTACAACCTATCGAATAATGAAAATTGAATTTTATGATTGGCTGCAAACTGTGAATTATGAATCATAATTAATGGTCATTGTACAGTAGGAGTAGATAAAAAATATAAATAACGGTTCTTCATTAGAATTTGTGGTCTGGTCGGCCTTGGAACTGATGAAGTCATGTCGTGCATTAAATCATATGGCTGATAACTGACACTGGTAACACCATATATGTATTACTTACTATATTGCTAGCTGCTATGAGTGGGGAGGTCACGAAGAAAGTGAGACAGACAACCAACTCTTCAATGTAACAGACAACCAACTCTTCAATGTATATGGTGAGCTATGCGCAAGCGCGGCAGCGTCGTCCGCCCAATGGGGAAGTGGTCAAGTTTAAAATTCGCTTCTAAAGGCGGCGCTTGAATTCTCAGGCATGCGCACGAGACGCGTTATAGCTACTCAAAGTGAAACTATGTCGGCGCCGTAATGTTTTCGGCCGTGTCCAGGCCCTACTAGCAATATATTGTTACGATCCTGAGGGCCGAGGGATGGATGAGTCAGCAGCCTTGGCGATTAATACGCGAGCGTTCCAGAGCTTCTCGAGGCGGCTGCAGAAATATGAGTCACAGCGGTCGAATGCTCGGGAAGCGCCCTAGAACCAGGTGTACTGAATGACTCACGCTCGCTTACGAGAACAACACCTGCGAATGCCGGAGTGCATTCGCGAGGATTCTGGAATCTCCCCAGTGAAATATAAATACACGCCCGCATGAATAGCGGGCAGTTCGAATTCAACATCAGAGCGGCGAGCTCCCAGATAAATAAAACGCGTGAAATAAATAAATCCGTATGTAGTAGAAATACATCGTTAGTGTTTAAGAGTGATATAAATAAATAATAATAGTTGTTAGAAATAGTGCCGTAGTTTAAAAGTAATTTGTAATCTGCTTGATAGTTCGTTAGTGTTTGTAAATAACAATAATTAATCCAATAGTGTGTAAATAAATATTTGAACCCATGTTCGTCGTATGATTTTAAATAGCCCGAACGTTAAGAACGTAACAGTGGTGTCGGTGTGAGGTTTTGAACCGGGGGCTATATAAAAAAATTATCGAACAAACATTAAAATAAATAAATTGTTAACAAGTGCCGATAAAACGACGGTCAGATAAATAAATTGAAGTGAGTATTGTGCATGCCTTTGACGAGATCTCAAAGCAGCAATGGAAGCCCAATTAAGCCAACTTTTGCAACTGATGCAAGTTAGCCAGGACAAGGCGGAAAAAGCACAAGAGGATCTTAGGAAAGAGATCCAAGCTGGGCAGGAGAAGGCAGAAAAAGCGCAAGCAGAATCGAAAGCCGCGCAAGAGAAAGCGGAAAAAGCACAGGAGGAACTTAAGAAAGAGATCCAAGTTGGCCAGAAAGGGCACAGGAAGTACTGAAGGAACAGTTGAGAGCCGCGCAAGAAGATCTTAGAGAAAAACTTGAGGAAAAGCTGAGAGTCACTCAAGAAGACCTCAAGGATGAACTTCGGGAAGATATGGAGAGAGCGTTGGCCGGAGTTCGGAGTGACATACTGGAGCTGCAGTCACGAAGTGGCCAAGGCCAACCAGCTCTCTCTGAATCTGCTGGCTGCTCTTCTCCAATTGCAGTGAATCAGCCTACCTTTTATCGCGAGTTGCTGCCCCTCAGGTTGCTCTGTCCCAAGATACTGCCCCAGTGAGGCCCGCAACATCTGGCTTGCACATGAAACTGCCCTCTTACGATGGGAAAACACCATGGTCAACATACCTGAAGCAATTTGAAGCCGCAGCCGTTGCTAATGGTTGGGGAATGGCAGACAAAGCGACCGCATTGATCCTGACATTGCGAAGGGATGCTCTGAATGTTTTGCAAATGATTCCAGAAAATCAGCAGAGGGACTTCCAGCAATTGGTGAATCGTCTGGAACGGCGTTATGGCAATGGTCATCTTCAGCATGTGCATTGTGCCCAGTTGAAGAACAGAATTCAGAAGTCGGGGGAGACTCTGCAAGAACTGGAGGCCGATGTTGCTCGATTGGTTCGGCTCGCGTATCCATCGGCGCCGGAGGACTTCCTGGAGCAGCTAGCCGTCCAAACATTCGTAGATGGAGTTAAAGACGCCGATACTCAGCAAGCGGTACGTCTGGGGCGCCATAGGACACTGGGAGAGGCCTTAGCCCATGCATTGGAATTTGAAGCGGCAAGGACTGCCTCCAGAGGACATGGTCGTGTCCGCGGTGTCGCCACGACGGAGATGGCGCCTGAATCCATGGAGGACATGTTGCGACGACTTATAAGGCAGGAGACGAGGGAGAAGGGGCCCCGTTGCTGGAGCTGCGGAGAGATGGGTCATCTTAGGGCTCGCTGTCCGAAGAAAGGAGCCCGAGTGTCTGACGAGCCGTCGGAAAACTAATGCGGGTCGACAAGAAGGGGCGAGAGTCGACTCGTGATTGCCATGCCCCGGAGATTCCCATACATGTGTCGTCCGTGCAGCGCCAGCCTGATAGTCTCTTCATTGATGGGAAAATAAATGGAAGAGTTCGGTCTCTGCTGTTGGATACTGGAGCGACGAAGTCCATCGCCAGGTCTGACGTAATACGAGACGAGGGTGAGCTGCTGCCCACCAGGACACGCCTTCGCACTGCCACGGGAGGCGCAGTGACCACACATGGGGAGATGGATGTGAAATTGAAGATTGGGAATCAAACCCTCAAGCATCGGGTCCTGATTGCTGACATTGCGGACGAGTTCATCCTGGGAATGGATGTCATGAATAAGTGTGGGTTCACTTTGGACCTGGGACGCGGCGTGTTGCACGTGGGTGGGGAGGAGCTTTCCCTACACCCAAAAGAAGAGATCGCAGTACGAGTGGTATTGGCGGAAGATGTTACTCTGCCTGGACGAACCGAGAGGGTCGTGGATGCATACCTGGATGGCGATCTCCGGGGCAACGTAGTGCGCATGATTGAACCCGATTATGACAAGGAGCTCACTCATGGTATCCTGGTTGGGAAGACGTTGGTAAAGACTGGGCTTAAGGTCCCAGTAAGGATTATGAACGTCAACAGGGAACCAGCAACCGTCAGGAGAGACACAATCCTGGGAAGGTGCACACCGGTCTCCGCCGTTGTGAGAACGATTACTAGTGGCGGCGGCCGCAAGGCGAAGGACTGCCCAGAGGCATTAATTAACACCGTGATGTCTACGTGCAAGGGCGTGAGCCAGCAAGAACGGAAGAAAATCGAAGATCTGGTGGCCCGGTACCAAGACGTCTTCGAGTGCGGAGATCATCCCAGCGGCCGTACCGACGTAGTTAAACATAAAATCAATACGGGGGATGCTCAACCGATACGCCAACATCCAAGAAGGTTGCCCCTCGCCAAACGGGAAGAAGCTGAGAAGATAGTCCAAGATATGCGAAACCAAGGGATCATCGAACCGTCCAGCAGTCCGTGGGCCTCCCCTGTGGTTCTTGTCAAGAAGAAGGATGGCTCAACGAGGTTCTGTGTTGACTACCGACAGCTGAACCATGTGACCAAGAAAGACAGCTACCCTCTGCCACGAATTGATGATACCCTGGATACACTCTCCGGTTCTCGATGGTTCTCGACGCTAGACTTGAAGAGCGGTTATTGGCAAGTCGGAATGGAACCCGCGGACAGGGAGAAGACTGCATTTACTATCGGAACTGGGCTCTGGCAGTTCTCCGTCATGCCGTTCGGTTTGTGCAATGCCCCCGCCACGTTTGAGAGGCTGATGGACACCGTCCTGAAGGGTCTATCTTGGCAGACCTGCCTGATATACTTGGACGACATCATAGTGGTGGGCAAATCCTTCAACGAGCATCTGAAAAACCTGGAGGAAGTGTTCGGTAGATTGCGAGGTGCCAACCTGCGATTGAGTCCAAAGAAGTGCCACATCTTCCAGAAGGAGGTACAGTACCTGGGGCACGTCGTATCCCGCCAGGGAGTAGCAGTAGACCCGAGTAAGGTGAAGGCAGTGCAGGATTGGCCAATCCCGAAGGATAAGCATGAACTGCGAAGCTTCCTGGGCCTCTGTACTTACTACCGACGGTTTGTGCTGGGCTTCGCGAACATCGCAAAACCGTTAACCCGTCTAACGGAAGAGGAACGACAGTTCGAATGGAGTGCTGAGTGCGCGGAGGCCTTCGAGACGCTCAAGACTGCCTTAACCAGTTCACCTGTACTTTGCTATCCACGTCAGGAAGGCCAGTTTATCCTCGACACTGACGCTAGCAATGTCGGAATAGGTGGTGTTCTGTCCCAGGTCCAAGATGGGCAAGAAAAAGTCCTGGCATATTTCAGCAAGGTCCTGTCGAAACCAGAGCGTAACTATTGCGTAACCAGGAGGGAGCTTCTGGCAGTAGTCAAGTCCGTGGAGCATTTTTATAAATACCTGTATGGCAGAAGATTCTTGCTGAGGACCGACCATGCTGCTCTAAGATGGCTGCTGCAGTTCAAGAACCCTGAAGGACAGGTGGCTAGGTGGATCGAGCGCCTACAAGAGTACGACTTTGAAATAAATCATCGACCTGGCACAGCCCACCGCAACGCCGATGCGTTGTCCAGGAGGCCCTGCCCTGCGGACTGCAGCCACTGTTCGAGACTGGAGAGTCGTGCGGTACCCATCAATCGTACCACTGTAGTCGACGACTCGTGGGAGCTAGACGAGTTGCAGAACAGCCAGGAGAACGACCCCGACTTAGGCGCAGTTATAGCCTGGAAGCGAGATGGCCGTCGACCTACCTGGCAGGAGGTCTCCGCCACCAACCCAACGGTGAAGACCTATTGGGCGCAATGGGACTCCTTGCAGCTCGAGAACAACGTCCTGACTAGAATCTTGGAAGACGAGGACGGTAGGGCAACGAGATCACAATTGATGGTTCCAAGGAGTAGAGTGGCCGAGGTTCTGCGTCACCTGCATGATGGCTCCTCTGGGGGATACTTTGGATTGAAGAAGACGTTGCAGAAGGTCCGACACCGGTTCTACTGGGCGAGTTGCAAAGATGATGTCCGAGAGTGGTGCCGGAGGTGCGAAGCCTGCGCTACAGGAAACGGACCGGTTGGTAGACGTAGAGCTCCGATGCGGCAGTACAACGTCGGTAGTCCGTTCGAGAGGATAGCCATCGACATCGCTGGACCATTCCCCGAAACCGAAGCGGGAAATAAATACATCTTGGTGTGCATGGACTACTTCACCAAGTGGCCTGAAGCATATGCCCTTCCGAATCAAGAGGCCGGTACTGTAGCTGATGTTCTGGTGAAGGAGTGCTTCAGCCGTTTTGGAGTCCCCCTGGAATTACATTCCGACCAGGGCCGGAATTTCGAGTCTGGACGGTTCCAGAACGTTTGCAAGCTGCTGGGGATACACAAGACCCGGACCACTGCCCTCCATCCTCAATCGGACGGCATGGTGGAAAGGATGAACCGAACCATGGGGAAGCATCTGCCCAAGGTGGTTTCCGAACATCAGCGTGACTGGGACCAGTACATTCACCTCTTCCTAATGGCCTACCGATCGGCAGTACAAGAGACAACCAACCACACCCCAGCCACGGTACTCTTTGGGCGCGAGCTGCGATTGCCATGTGACCTCAAGTTTGGAAGAAAGCCTGGCGAAGAAACGGCCGGCGAGGACTACGTGGGGAACCTGAAGAAGAGGATGGAAGAGATCCACGACGCCGTACGCCGAAACATTCAGGGTGCCAGCGACCGAATGAAGGACCGATATGATGCCCGCGCTGAGGCCGGTGGTTTCCAGCCTGGCGATTTGGTATGGCTTCATAACCCCCAAAGGCGTCGTGGCCTCTCCCCCAAGCTCCAAAGGAACTGGGAAGGCCCCTACACTGTAGTTGCTCGACTGAATGACGTGGTATACCGAATCCAGAAACCTCCTCGAGGAAAGTGCAGGGTGGTGCACTTCAATCGGTTGGCCCCATATGCCGGAACGAATGAGGAAGTGGAGGCTGTCACGGAACAACCCCTGAGACGACTAGGGACCGGAGGAACCTCCTTCCAGGAGTTTATGGCCGCTTATGGGGGTACGAAGACTGCGCGATTAGGAGTTACTACAGAGGTGCAGCGTGACCTGTTCGACACCCTGCGGCAGTATTCCCTGGCACACTGCGTCGCCCAGGACCTCCGGATGTCTAGGGGGATCGCCGATGCCTTCCGGGAGCAGTTTGGCCGGTTAAACCAGCTGTGAGAGCAGGCACCTCAGGTTGGCAGAACCTTGCAGCTGAAGGAAGGCAACAGCTCCATTTATTACCTGGTGACGAAAAGATTGTCTCACGAAAAACCTAGTTACCAGGAGCTCTGGTCTGCTCTTTTGGACCTTAAGGAGCAGATGGTGAAGAACGGCGAAACCCGGCTAGCGATGCCGAAATTAGCATGCGGCCTGGATTCGTTGGACTGGAGGGTCGTACGCAGCATGCTGGAAGTAGTCTTCGACCAGACCGGCATCCAGATCGAGGTCTGCTGTTGCAGCCCGGCGCGAAGCATTGAGCCCACGGTGGACTGCTACTTCTTCAACCAGTCCGTGTGCAAGAAAGGCGCACCGCCTGTAAATACCGTCATCGAATCCCCACAAGAGCGAGTGACAGGCACCCGACGCAACTCGTTCTGGGACAGAACGACCTAAGGCGGGGGCAGTGTAACGAATCCGAACGCATCAGCAACCGAGACAGCCTTGAAAGCAGATGTGCGCGGGTGAATCCTTTTTCCAGTCGATGCTAGAGCGACCCTGAAGGGACACGTCACCGCGTTTGAGGCTTCCGGATCGATCTAGAACCAGGTGTACTGAATGACTCACGCTCGCTTACGAGATCAACACCTGCGAATGCCGGAATGCATTCGCAAGGATTCTGGAATCTCCCCAGTGAAATATAAATGCGCGGCCTTCAGACCTGGAGTTCAGTTCGAATTCAGCATCAGAGCGGCGAGCTCCCAGATAAATAAAACGCGTGAAATAAATAAATAGATGACCAGATAAATAGAAATACATCGTTAGTGTTTAAGAGTGATATAAATAAATAATAATAGTTGTTAGAAATAGTGCCGTAGTTTAAAAGTAATTTGTGTTCTGCTTGATAATTCTCGCATGTGCATGTAAACAATAATCGTAATAATTCATTGTGTAAATAAATATTTGAACCCATGTTCGTCGTATGATTTTAAATAGCCCGAACGTTAAAAACGTAACAATATGTGTTTACCTTTTCAAATATACAATGTGTCTCGTAGCGTATCAGATATATGAAAATTAATATTAGGAAATTATAAAGGGGCCACCTATTATTGTGTACGGATTGAGGTATGCGACTGGTCAGAAATGTAAACAATTGAAAATTAATTTGTCCGTTTTTTGCCAGTAGAGTTTTTTACGGAGGTTTTTTTGTCCGGAGTTTCTTTGTCGAGAAATTAGTCCGGGGGGTTTTGTCCGGGTTTTTTTCGTTCTAGATTCAATAGTATAGATTTTTTTTTAAATAGTAATGTTAAAGTAAAATTTAATTGTCAATTGTAAATGTCATTTTGTAGCTTGCATTTTGTTTTCCTAGGTTTATTATATATATTTAAAAAATTGAAGGTCGATTATAATTTGAGGGTTAAACAAAAATATACAATTTCCATATCTTGGAAACAGAGAAAACATTACAATTCCGTAATTTTATAGGTTCTATAATAACTTTACTGCTGGGTGATGATAGAAGTACACATTAAAGAAACTCTTCCATTAACCTTGTGGACTTCATCAGTCCGTTTTAGAAATGTCATTAGATGGGATTAAAATTACATGGAGATTATGTCATTATCGTTACGGCTGATGGGCCAAACAACACAATACAAATTATGTTTATGCTGAACCACGGAAATGTGCACTTCTTATGGAACTGCAGAGCAACAACAAATTTGAGTATCCATCTACTAAAAAATATAAAATTTCCACGAATTGAAGATTATTGAAGTTACTAAAATACTAATCCGGAACTGTAGAGTGAATATGATTCTTGTTGGAAATTCTCACAATAATTGTGTTTTGTTTGTCGGCCCATACGTACAAACAAGGAATTCAATTGCTTTGAAGTATAGTATGATCAAAAATTATTTTTATCTAGTATGACCATGGAATACTTCTTAATTTATGAATGCAACTATAACACACCTAAAAAGCAAATATCCCGTTTGACATTTAAGTATAAATGTAGTTGCATTCATAAATTAGGAAGTATTCCATGGCCATACTAGATGAAAGTAATTGTTGATCATACATTATTTACCTATTTAATCTATATATATATATATATATACAGGGTGTAAAAAAAGTCTGGAATATAGCAAATATTTCAGAAACTACCGGAGATGAATTTTTCAAAATTGCCAGACTTATATAGGTAAAAACGGCGCATCTAGGAAGGTTAAAACCGTTTCTGTAACTGTACAGGGTGAGTCAGAAAAAATACCAACTTTTGTATTTTAAATTGGACACCCTGTATATTAACGAGGAATCAAATAGTCCTTCAAAAGACAAATTCAACGATATAGGGTTTGACGGATTTATCTCTCAAAATGACAAATGTGGGGTGACCTAAAGAATAAGGTTTACAACAATATACCGGTTAATACTGAAGCGTTTTACGAATTCCTCAATATCTCTTACACCCGATAAGATATTGATTTGGTGTTTCCTTGCAAAGATTATCAATGCAAATACCTAAAAACGTATTTTAAGATTTTGCCCTAATCAACCCCTAAAGGTGCAAATCTAGATTGGGGGTGAATTAAAGAACCCTTCGTATCTTCTACGTTTATTGAATTAGAACATTCCTTTTTGGCATATAGGTGTACATTTAAAATATTTAGAAAGGGGTTTAAGGGAATTTGAAAATTTTAACCCTGAAGGGGTGAAAAAGGGTAAACTGTGTTTTCATGAATTCCTCAATATCTCTTAGAACCGATAAGCTATCGACTTGGTGTTTGCTAACATAGGTATCAAATACAAGTGTCTAAAAACGCATTTCAGGATTATGCCCTAATCAACCCCTAAAGGTGCAAATCTAGATTCGGGGTGAATTCAAGAACCCTTCGTTTCTCCTATGTTTATTGAGCTAGAGCATTCTTTTTTTTTTGCCCCTAAGAGGGTGAAAAGCGGTAAACTGCGTTTTCACGAATTCCTCAATATCTCTTAATCCGATAAGATATCGACTTGGTTTTTTGCATGCATAGGTATCCAATACAAATGTCTAAAAACACGATTCTGGATTTTCCCAAATCAACCCCTAAAGGTGCAAACCTGGATTCGGGGTGAATTAAAGAACCCTTCGTATCTTCTGAGTTTATTGAGTTAGAACATTGTTTTTGGCATACAGATGTATTCTTAAAATATTTAGAAGGAGGTTTAAGTGATTTTAATGCTACCCCTAAGGCAGTAAAAAGGGAAAACTGAAAAGGGGTAGGGTGTTAGTTAAATTTATAAATTTTTTTTTGCTGTAGGTTTATTTCAGGATAGTATGGGCCGAAAAAATTTTTCGAAATTTTACCCCTAAGGGGTGAAAAGGAGTAAACTGAGTTTTCCCAAAATTTTTTGTGATTTACAGCCTAGACAGTGGAAAAAGTCCTTTCTTTTGAAGTAATAACGTCAAAATGTAGCTTATTAAATCACAACGTAATCGTGACAAGTTTTATGAAGATGGGTATGTGTACGTCTTTGATAGATTATCCGCGGACAAGCAAACGGAATTTTGGCGGTGTGAGCAAAAAAATCAGTGTAAAGCGCGAGTGCACGTAATAAATGGCAGGATTATAAAAAGTATAAATGTGCATACTCACGATGCGTCGGCAGCCAAAGTAGAGGCTGATAAAATTGTTACCAAAATAAAGAAACGTGCTGTAGAAACACAAGAACCAACGTGCCAAGTGATTAGTGAGTGTTCCCAAAATCTTAACCTGGCTTGCCAAGGAGCACTTCCAAATCAAGGTGCTTTAAAGAAACTGGTCCGAAGACAACGCAAGGAAGTGAATCAAGCACCATCAAACCCAACAACTCTAGAAGATCTTCAAATTTCGGAACGTTATAAAACGTATGAGTCTACACCTGGTAACGTAGAGAACTTTTTACTTGCCGATAGTGGTCCTGGACCACAAAGAATTTTAATTTTTGGAAGGCAAAGAAATTTGGAAATAATTCAAAACTGCGATGACTTTTTTGTGGATGGAACGTTTAGGATCGCCCCAAATTTGTTCCAACAAATTTATGTTTTATTGGCAAAGCGATATGGGGGAGTGCATCCTTTTTTTTTGCTCTTCTACCAAATAAGTCCAGGTCAACTTACGATAATTTTTGTGAGACTATAAAAGCATTAGCGCCAACACTGAATCCAAAGTCAATTTCATGCGACTTTGAATTTGCTGCTTTTAAAAGCATGCAGAATCATTTTCCAGAAGCAGATATTCGAGGATGTTTTTTCCACTTAGCAAAAAACATGAAAAAACATCTCTGCGAAGCGGATTTAATTAACCGCTACAATAACGAGGCCGAATTTGCATTATCTGCAAAAACAATCATAGCGTTGGCCTTTGTCCCAATGCAAGATATGCAGAACGCATTAAATGCGTTGGCTGATAACTTGCCTGACGATTTGCAACCAATATTAGATTGGTTTGAACACAATTATATCGGTCGTTTGAATCGAAGGGGAAATGAACGGCGGCAACCTATGTTCCCACATGAGATGTGGAACATGTATAATAGAGTTTTGGGTTTACAAGACCGCACCAACAATCACGCCGAAGCGGCACATCGGCGTTTGCAGTTGGAGCTTGGTGTAGATCACCCTACAATATAGAAATTAATTGACGGTCTACGCCAAGTCCAGGCTAATCGTGACCTATATTACGAACAGCTCGTTGCAGGTCATGCTCCACCTCAAAAACTAAAAAAATACAGGGATGCCGATGCGCGCATTTTAACAATCGTTAGGGATTATGAAAACAGGAATGTGGTAGAATATTTGCGAGGTATTGCTCACAACTATCAAATGAACCAGTAGCAATTTTATTTTGGTTGTGAGTAGTATTCATATCATATTCTGTAAATAATTTGTTATTATGTATATTTTATAAATACTTTGTTATTATGTTTTATAAATAATTTGTTGTTATATTTTGTGGATAATTTGTAACTATTGTGTAAATATTATGTAAATAGCCTGTGTTCCAAAGGTACTAAAATTAAAAACGTATAGTTCCTAATTTATGAAGGCAACTATATGTTAGTTGAAAGTCAAATGTCAATTTTGACATTTAAGTATAAACATAGTTGCATTAATAAATTAGGAACCATACGTTTTTAATTTCGCTGCCTGCTCGATAACGACAGTTGTCGGACACACATTAGTTTGAAAATACTTTTGTGAACATGTACATATTTTACAATTTTACTATTATTATTGTTATTATGAAAATATTAAGACACGCAATAAAACAAAACAAAAATAATTAAAAAAATAATAAATAAAAAACCAACTATATTTAAAATGACAAGGCTGGTATTTTAAATACAGCCGCTTTTTAACTACATTTTGAGTTGACGTACATTAGAATAGTCAATTTATTATGTATTTAAAGCGTTCTGTATTAACTCATCTAATTATGCATATTTATACACACATGGACCGGCAACGATGCGTTGGTGGAAGATATGAGGGTTACATGAAATTTACCTTCGGTCCTCCATAAAATCTCTCATTTTTGAAAGTAATAGTAGCATTTCGCATTCTAAATGCAAAAATATCTATTTTCCTGAATAACTTTTCGAGTGTAAAATAGTTGCTACTATACAAGGAGCTTAAAATTTGCAGATTTAATAAGTTCCGATCTTTTTTTTTTAATTAGAAAATTCCTCTTTAATAAACATACTTCTGGTATCTTAACTTCATACCATTAAGTTTCGCCGTTCTTCAAATATTCGACTTTTAACATAAAAAACATTTAAGTCCGTTCACATGCTTTACGGAGAGGAAAAACAAGCAAACACCGTCAAATGTTAAATTTAAACAACTGAACTCTCCGAATACTCGTATAACTTACGGCTTAGATAATAAATATCCAGTCATTGTTAATAAAAGAAATAGTAAACACGAAACAAACGAGAAATTCAGGAATAAATACCAAAAGATAGCAGATCAAAAGACAAGAACGAATACATGAAAATCCTATAAGTAATTTCTTTAAATATTAAAACATTTCTCCTCATAATATCTGGGCATTCAAACTGTACAGAGTCCTTAACATTTGCCAAATTAATCGTTTCTATTTTTTAAAAGATCTTTAATGAGCTTTCTTCTAATATTGCATTCATACCCCTAAGTTCAACCGTTTTTAGATTGAATTTTCTCCTGCATTATTCGATTTTTCGTGTTTGTTACTTCCCTTCTCAGCAGTGGCCGGGTTTTCAATTTCCAAACCTGGTTTTTTGTTTTGCTCAGAGTGTTTAAATTTGTATCTGCCAAAGTTTGTTTGTTTGTTGTCCCTTTAAAGACATCTTAAA
The DNA here is from genome assembly GCA_940337035.1 of Agriotes lineatus. Classification (NCBI taxonomy): domain Eukaryota; kingdom Metazoa; phylum Arthropoda; class Insecta; order Coleoptera; family Elateridae; genus Agriotes; species Agriotes lineatus. The sequence goes on along the minus strand of CALNHX010002712.1, from coordinate 6,568 downwards.
AAGCTTAAATTGTTTGTTTATGTTCAATCTAATTCTGAAAAACGGTTGAATTTAGATCTATAACGAAGGCTATCAGATGAAATCTCATAAATATAAAAATAGTGTGCCATTGTAAAAACAATTCAAAATTATTAAATTTGCAAATCTTGAGAGCGCTGCATAGCATTAATACTCAGAGATACTATTTTACACTAAAAAAGGTAATTCAAAAAAATTATTTTTGGCAACGTTCATTCAATTGTTTTCTGTTACAGCAACCGCCCAAAATTCAGCATTTTTGCATAAAATCGTTAATACCTCCAAAAGAGGTGACGTAAGACCCATACACATTTATATTAAAATAATTAGCATTTTGGCGCAACACCTTTAAGCCACCCAAGTACAGACAATTTCGCAAAAAAAACTGGCTAGCTGCAATAAATTTCTTAGCCACTCTGTATAACCAAAACTATTTTAGCAATATGCAAAATCTTCGTACCTTCAACTTTTATATGAGCAAATTTTATGCAATTCTCGTAGTTCATGAAATATTTTCCAGCCCCGCAGAATTGCCGGACCCGGTATGCTTAGGTTTCGCGCCCAGTTGTCTCGCGCCAAGTTGTCCCCGCGCCGAGATGGCCGCGCCGAGTTGGCTGCGCCCACTTGTCCTAGACCGTGCCAGGACCCTTCTCTTAATACGCGAGCCGGGGAAACGGCGTGTGGACGAGATTCCAGCTCAGATGTTAACCCCCAACTGAGGACTGCAAGTCAGGATTAGCACCACGGTAGCCTGCAAAATTTAAAATAACTCAACCATGTTGGAATTGTTTCAACTGTTACCAATTAAAGTTTAGGTAGCGGTTTGAGAAACCAACCTCACGTGTTAGGGGTTAACAAGCACGTTACTGTTTTCATCAATACAAAGGAAGACATCAAATACCAAACTCGTGTTCGTTTACTATTTTCTTATTTTTTGTATTTTTATGTACTCTCAGAACTAATGTAAACTTTATTTTACTAGTACTATAAAGAGCTATTTTATTGCCGCGAAACCATGTCATAAACAGTACTTTATAATGCAGTCGTACATACACATTTTTAAGTTGTTAGGGCTATAATGATGCAACACTAATGCCAAGAGAACAATATGTCGACAAGGAGACATTTGTTTATTGTGCTGCGCATCAATTAATAGTATTAGTGCATGCAGAAGAACATGTGAGTCCCTTGATTAATAGCCCAGACATATTAGATTAAATTTTACCAAAACATAGAAATAAATAATGTTAATCTAAAAATCGGTAGGAATATTTTATATTGGTGTGCTGAACAACATACCAAAAGTCTTAAAGCGAAATATGCCGGCTTCGTGTAATTTTTGACAAAATAAAATTAAAAAAAGTTTTTTCCTTAATAATAACGCATATAATTTGCCATTGACCTCTATGGATGTAATGGTAATTACCAACTAAGTTCATATTTTTTTAATTGAAATATATTATGTTCTTTGACAAATTCTGCTTACCGCAGAATGATCGAAGGGCGTAACAACGTGGCTAAACTATAAATCAGTGCGTGTCTACAGCAGACTGCACTTGCATTACTGTGTAACTTATACGCGCGTGGTTTTTTGTGATGTTATTGATATAAATTGGTGATAATAATGGAAAACGTTTGTTTTTACTGTAATAAACTACTTAGTGAAGGAAAGTATGTGGTAGTAGGCAAATATTTATTTAAAAGATTATAAACAAAATCAGCTTTATGATTCAGATGTGTCATTGTCTGCACCTAAACTTTCAACAGATATGGCGATCGAACAGTCTTTGATGCGCCTTTGAAAAGTTCAGGGAGGTCTCACTCATGGCCGTGGTATATCTGATAGTCAGCTAGCATATTTCGTACTCTCTTTTCGTGGATGTCTTAAAATTTGTAGTTCCGTTGAACTGACTGGTATTACTAGAACTTCAACAAAACAACACGTTGAACTTACAGATTCAAGAAGATCAGTGGATGCAAAATATTTGAACCTTTTTATAAATTGGCTGTCGACCCGCTTTCCTAGGCAGGAATGTAGTTCCTTACGGTCTTTATCATCTGGGTTTGTTGGAGATCAAACTATTAATTGTCATAATGCAATGGAATTAGGCAACCATGCGATGAAGGCAGTCCTCGGTTGCAGTTCTCCGACATGAAGCTATCAAGAAAAAAATGAACTGTTGCAGATGGTATCCTGTGGGTGTAAATCTGAATGCGGGGCTCGGTGTTCCTGTAGAACTGCAGGCCTTGCTTGCTCAATAATGTGCATAAATTGCAGGGCTCGAAGCTGCAGTTACGATACTCCAGTAAATGAAGTTGAAGTCGACGATGATCAAGACGAAATATAAGTAAGCAACCATATTATATTTAAAACGAAAGAAAGGAAAAATAATAAAAATATATTGTATGTAACATTTTTTTAAATTTTTGTTTTACCTTTTTTGACCTTTTTCCAAACACTAAATAAGCTTCTGGTGGAACAAAGATCCATATATATAATAGGCTTGTCTGGGACGCTGTTTTGTGTGTCCGGGACGCTGTTTCAGCAGCCAAACCGTAAGAGATAGAGAAAAAAGTTATGAAAGTTATATGTTTGGAATGGTCATGTCAGATCAGGAACCGAATTTCAGTCACGTGACACTTCCGGTTTTCGAAAAATCACGTGATTTCCGTCCGTCCGGGACGCTGGTCCGTCCGGGACGCTGTTTCAGCAGCCAAACCGTAAGAGATAGAGAAAAAAGTTATTAAAGTTATTTGTTTGGAATGGTCATGTCAGGTCAGAAACCGAATTTCAGTCACGTGACAATTCCGATTTTGGAGAAATCACGTGATGTCTCGAAAACGCGTTCTATTTGAAAAACGGTCTTTTTTGTTTTATTAAATGAGACATTTGTCTCACTGGTTGCTAGTTATTATTATTATTGTATACATGTATGATATAAAATACATGAATAGTGAGATATATATACCTATTAAGTTATATATTGATGGCAAAACACGATATGTATAATAATATCCTGTATAAACCCGAAATACCCGCCTATGCCTTTTTTCATCATGAAGCCGGCATAGGACCGCTTAGGACTTTTGGTATGTTGTTCAGTACACTAAATAGAATATTTCTAGCAATTTTCAGATTTACATTATTTTTTTCAAGGTCAAACCCTAATATGTCTGGGCTATAAAGTATTTTGTGCTTCCATTCAAATTGGAATTCATCGTCACATGTAAAATTTCTATTTATATTAAAATATAAACGGGGCTGCGCGCGCTATTGCGCGGTCTATCCTGATGTATTTTTGTATGCGCTGCTTAGCACATTTTACTTTTTATGTGTCACCACTGAGTAGTTTAAAGTTTTGCTCAAAATTTTCAAAAAAAAAACGCGAATTGGTAAGTCCTTTTCTAAAATCGCATCGATTTAATCAAAATTTCGCTCCGAACCTCCCCAATGGGGGCCCTCTGGGCTTCGCACCACTCCAAAGGAGGGCCTCGGGGTTCCGCCCCTCTCCAAGGGGACCTTTGGAGCTCCGCCCTTCTCCAAGGAAGCCCTCGGGACACCTCCCCCCTCCAAAGGGGCCTTCGGAACTCTGCCCTTTCCCAAGGGGGCCCTAGGGACACCTACCCCCTTCAAAAGGGCCTTCGGGGCTCTGCCCTTTTCCAAGGGGGCCTTCGGGGCTCTGCCCTTCTCCAAGGAGACCCCGGGGCTCCGCCCCTCTCCAAGGGGGCCCTTGGGTCTCCGCCCCTCTCCACGGGGGCTCACAGGAGCCCGCCCCTCTTCTAGGGGGACTTTGGGGCTCTGCCCCTCTCCAAGGGGGCCCCGGGACTCCGCCCCTCTCCAGGGGGGCTCACGAGGCTCCGCCCCTCTCCAAGGGGCTCTCGGGGTTCCGCCCCTCTTTAAGGGGCCCTCGGGGCTCCGTCCCTCTCCAAGTAGGCCATCGGGGCATCGCTCCTCTCCAAGGGGGGCTCCGGGGCTTCGCCCCTCTTCGAAGTGGCCCTCGGGGCTCCGCCTCTCTCTAAGGGGGCCCGCGGGGCTCTGCTCCTCTCCAAGGGGGCCTTCGGCCCTCTCCAAGGAGGGCCCCGGGGCTTCGCTCGTCTTCAAGGTGGCCTTTCGGGCTCCGCCACTCTCCAAGAGGGGCCTCGGGGCTCCGCCCCTCTTTAAGGGGGCCCTCGGGGCTTTGCCCCTCTCCAAGGGTGCCCTCGGGGCTCCGCTCCGTTCGCGAAATCGAGGTGACGGCGAAATGAATGCAAACGCAAATGGGGGACATCGCGTCTCCAATTGTCGTGACGGACACACACATTTGGATCGTTCTCCTTTATTTATATGATTAGTTTTTGGGAATTCAGGTACTATTTAGGGTGGTTGGTTGGATATGCAGGAAATGTCACCATGGGAAGTGATGTCAACTCATTGTTTCCTTTTAACGCTAGCTTTTGTTTGCCGTTCAGCGCTTCAATTTATTCTGTTTTCGTATTGTTAAGTTTTCCTGTATTTCTATTATAAACGGGGCTGCGCGCGCTATTGCGCGGTCTATCCTATTTAATTTACCACCATTATTAGGCCTATTACGTAGGTCCATTCCGTTCTGTTACACACTTGTTACACAATCTCAGAAAACACATTTCGCATGACAGGAAGCAGAGGGTTCTTTTGTGGAGGAAGAAATAGGGAAATACCCGTCCTCTAAACCAAGAGGAACGTTCACGTGGTGAGGTGGAAGCTCATTGCTTTCACCTAACCGTTGACAGGCTCCAAGAAGAGCCATTGCACTACTAATTGTTGACATGATCTAAAAAAAAACACGTCAAAAAAGTCCCATACGATCAGCACGTCATCGTATGTGCCTCGAGATGCCAAATTTGAAAAACCTCGCCAATTTTCTAGATCAGTTTGATTCTCGATCTTACATCGATTTTTCGATTCGTAATCTCATGGCTTCTGCCGAGTTATTGGTGGCACCGGTTTCACGCCAACAGAAGGCGAAAAAGGAACAATGGTTACCATCTCGAGACAACATGGATGACAGCAGATCACACGAAATACACCACGAACTAACGTGTTGACAGGTACACAGTACAGTGTCTATATTAATGACAGTGTGGTCAGTTTTGGTCCTGTTTCTGATTGGTTGTTTTAAAATCCGCCATTAAGAGTCGTTTCAATGTCCTATTGAATATTTTAGCAGTGTACGCATATTTAGTTACAAAAAGTTACTAATGTCAAAATAAGACATTGACATTTTATAAATTATCTAAAGTACAGTTCCTGAACACGGCCTAAGCATCAAAATAAATATTGTGTCATCATTGATGTACACTTGTGTTATTTTATACACAAAAATTAAGTAAGTACGAATGCAAAATAAATTTTAACCAAGCAATAATTTTGACTTTATTTTGTTACTAAATGTCACTGACACCGTTAAAAAAATGCACATAAAAATCCTGTCACAGTGTAAAAAATGGAGTGAATGCGGTACAGACGACTCCTGCAGTTTACACAGGTATTTTTAGTCATATTTCAGTAATATTTCAGACGTTTTCAAATGAAAACCATTATTGTTAGTTTCAGTATCACCGTTTTAAAACTGTTTTTTGATAAAACGGTTGTTATTTGTAGATAAACAGCCGTGCAAGTTTTAATTGATGTTAACCATCTAAAGGAGATCTGTTATCATTTGAAGAAAGAATAATTGCTTAAAATGGGGCCCTCGGGGATCCGCCCCTCTCCAAGGGGGCTCACGAGGTTCCGTCCCTCTCTAATGGGGCGCTCGGGGATCCGCCCTTCTCCAAGGGGGCTCACGGTGCTCCGCCCCTCTCCAAGGGGGCCCTTGGGCCTCCGCCCCTCATCATGGAGGCTTTCAGGGCTCCGCCCCTCTCCAAAGGGGTCGTCGGGGCTCCGCCCCTTTCCAAGGGGGTCCCGGGGATCCGCCTCTCTCTAAGAGGGCCCCCGGGGCTCGGCCCCTCTCTAAGAGGGATTTTGGGGCTCCGCCCCTCTCAAAGAGGCCATTGGGGCTTCGCCCCTCTCCAAGGGGGCTCTCGGAGCTTCGCCCCTCTGTAAGGAGCCCTCGCCGATCCGCCTCTTGGGCTCATGGGGCTCCGTACCTCTTTAAGGGGCCCTTGGGGATCCACCCCTCTCCAAGGGGGCTCACGGGGCTCCGTCCTCTCCAAGGGGGTCTTCTCCACAAGGACCTCGGGGCTCCGCCCCTCTCCAAGAGGGCTATCGGGGCCCCGCCCCTCTCCAAGGAGCCCACGGGGCTCCGCCTCTCTCCAAGGGTGCCCTCGGGGCTCCGCTCCGTTCGCGAAATCGAGGTGACGGCAAAATGAATGCAAACGCAAATGGGGGACATCGCGTCTGCAATTGTCGTGACGGACACACACGTTTGGATCGTTCTCCTTTATTTATATGATATTGAAAAATTCTTGCGTTAAGAATTTTTTATTGCTTTTTGGAAATTGTCGGTACTTATATAGGTGGAGTGATTTCCTGTTTCCATGTTGCAAGTATTCATTCTTTACATTGCTTTTCATGCTGTGGGTGTAGATTTTC